>JAHFWF010000050.1:0-285000 GCA_022545495.1 Chrysanthemum lavandulifolium | reverse complement strand
CTTAAGGTATTCTCAAAGAGTTAGGGAGAAAAGCATACCCTACGACCTTAGAAGACACAACGCGTTAATAATAAGGACGTGACAATTCAACCATCGATAAAAGATAACTAGGGAGTAATAGTATCTAGGTAGACACATTTTTTATCATCATACGAGCACACATCAATAGACATAGACTACCCCTTAGCTTAGTTAATTAGATAATTAGATAATAGTAGAGTAATTGGTAGAAGTACCACCCCCCAAATCTAAACCCCGAGATCGTACCTTTCAATTTTCTAAAAAATATAAAAAAAGATAAAAAATAATCTTCCTCAACCCCAACCTTAGCGTAGTAATTTCTCACTAGCATTCCTATTCTCCTAGAGAATGATATCAATCCCGAGACTTACCCTAATACTACACTACAACGATTAGGTTCACTGCCTAGGTGGTTGAAAAACTTGCTCGAAGAAAAGGAAGTTTCCTTTGACCCCGAACTCGCGTTGTACACGTATCAAGTTTTTGGCGCCGCTTCCGGAGAATAGAATAGCTAGTTAGATCTCTATCTCGTTTAGGTTTCCTTGCTTGATTCCTATCAAGTAAGCTTTTTTCTCCTTTTTAGGTTCCTCATAGTCTATCCCCCTTCTTCGTGACCTTTGTCCGTAACCCCATTACTTTTTATCATGGAAGGTGATAACCCACCAAACAACAACCTGACATCAAACAAATACCCACCACTTAATCCAACCTTTGCCAAACAACTTCGAGCTCGTATTGTTAGTGAAATTGGAGAGATTAAGAAATTGAATAGGATAATTGAAAGTGCACTTGAGGAAACCCTTAAGGAATCCACTAGTACTTTAGATAGTGATTCGACCTCAAGTGATTCGGAGGATGAATTAGACGAGGGAGATTATAAGGTGTTAGAAATTATGGAGGATAGTAAGGAGGAGGAGGAACTTAGGGATTATTTCGATTCATACCCTAACGGGAAGGAAACCGCCTATCACTATAACGTAGTTAACTTCCCGCGACCACCTTTCGAGCCTCGCATAAAAAGTGGTGACCCTAAAAATATTAAGATACCGTGCATGATTGGGTACTCATATAGGGATCACACTTACATAGACTATACGACACCCATGAACATAATGTCTAGGCTTTATTACAATTGGATCATGAGTGAAAAGTTAGGACCTATGAGGGACCCTTTTTACATTAGGAAAGTGAGTAACTATGTTGGGATGGTTAAAGGATTGCATGTCTTCGTAGGTAACTTCACATATAGGTGTGATTTCATGATCTTGGAAAATGTTAAGGGCATCATTGATGGGTTTTTAGGAGGTGTGATACTTGGCAGACCATTTATTGAGGAATCTAAGATGGTTTATGATCAAGAGGAAGGAATAGCCAAGTTCTCAAACGGGGACCGAGTGTGTTAAATATATAATGCCCTACAAAAATAAGAAGTTTGAGGGTATTGATGATCTAGATATAGACAACATTCCGACCTTTGAAGTAGATTGGGAGAACAAGGTTTACTACACTGCTTGTCTAGAGTTAGGCCCTGAATATATTCGTGATGAGAGAAGATTTAAGGAAATCGAAAGGGCCTCTAAAATAAAGGGAAAGTAGGGGCATGACTTCGAGTCTTGCTACAAGACTCATAAATAAAGAAAAGCGCTTCGTGGGAGGCAACCCATACTTAATTGTTTGCTTGTTTGTGTGTCATATATCTTTTCATTGATTGTTTATTCTCATGTTTGAATTTGTGAAAATGCTTTATTTTATCTTTAACCTTATCTTAATTACATATAAAGGTATTTTACAAAAAAGGATAAGTGTAGGGAGGATTACACACGTTTTCAAAAGAACGTGAACATGAGAATTATAATTCTTGAAAAAGATATATATGTGTGATTGTTAGAGTCAAATTCTTGTAACGAGTCATAATGGATGTTTTGCAGGAATTTTCCAGATTTTAAAGATGTAATTTTTCCAGAAAAACGCAGCAGACCAGTTTATCAAGATAACCTGACGGCGTCAAACTCGCTACCTGACGGCGTCAGGAGGAGCAGAAACAACTTATCTAACTTTCTCTCGTTTTACGTGCTACTTATGAATTTTTGGAATTTCTCAGGTCTTAATTTTCCAGAAAATCTGCAAACATCCATTCCACAAGCATTATATCCTAGTATAGTTGAGTCATATATAGTTTTACCGCCGATTTTACGCGAAGGTTTTATCTATTTTCTTAGAGTGTGCAGGTTTTATTTATCAAGAAGAAGAAACATAAGATTGTAAGGAGCTTTTCACGCATACATTCTTCTTGGAGAAGAATTTAACCACTACTTCACACGGATCCTACCAAACTAATCAGGGGAGTATTAGTTTCTTTCTCTTTTAATTACCTTCCATTATCATAACTTTGATACTTTCGGGGAACATTGGGGACAATGTTCAGTTTAAGTGTAGGGAGGGGGAATAAAATGGGAACTTTGAAACTATGCTTATCCTTGATTATTTGTCTTGTCCTATTTCATTTGTGTAATAAACTATGAGAAATATCGGTTAGGGTAATTTTGGCACTAAATTTAAAATTTTTCATGACATATAGGAGTGGGCCATTAGTCTTAATAAAGCGTCTCATGGATAGGAAGTTATATGACTAGCACAAAAACCATTTACCACTCAAATTCCACCCCAAAAATGTGAGGTTCGCCCCTAGATTTGTAGGAATTAAAGCATTCACCTTTAACGCTTCGAGAGTGTACCGGTAGTATAATAGATTCTAGAACTTGTTTTGTGATGCATCCCGAGATCGCTAGTGAGACTACACTTGTGTAGTTAGGAATAACTAAATGATAAGAGGTATTAGGATAACCCTTGTTTGATACCCGTATTATAATTACTTCTTCCACATTGGTTGAGTAATTCCCCCACACCCTTGAGTTGTACTCATCTTTAGTACACGATACCCCTAGTTAACCCCTCAGAGCCTATCCTTTTCGCGGTTCTCGTGATGTTTCGGTTTTTTAGAATATCAATGAAGAGCATTGTTTACAATCCGCCCCCAAATGTACACCCAAATCGCCTTAGCCTACCTTGTATGCACTCACTTTTAGTGCATTATTGTTATCATACTAAACCCTTAGTTCAATTATCTAGTTACTTGCATAAGTTGCTAAGTCGAGTCATATCATTTGTATACAGTTTTGGGACGATTGGTACTCATGGGTAAAGTTAAATTTTATGGAGTGACGGGAAAGAACGTTAAATTCAAATTCCCTTTATTTACGTAATAATGTACTCCAAGTGTTTTGATCTTTTCAATTCGGGTCAAATTAGTGCTAGAGTAATAAAAACTCAAGTGTAGGGATGTGCCTATAAATCCCTTATATTTTGATGTTATCGTAGAGGATGGTAGAGTAAAAGTGTATGAAAAAAAAATCGAAAAAAAAGAGTGTTGAAAAAAAAATGAAAAAATGAAAAAACATACGGGCTACCATCCTACATCTATCTTTATATTTATGTTTGTTTTTTTCAAAGTTATCTAGAGTTTAGAGTGTCGAGTCTTGGCTTAGAAACGTCATACTTCTCATGCTTGTAACATAAAGATTTTTGACTTGCCACCACTAAATCGCCTATCCAACCAAACCCTTTGTTTTCCCTACCGTAAGCCTAACGTTACAACCCTTTAAAAGACCTTTTAGATATTTTTTCCTAGGTGCTTACGCCAAAGCGATGGAGGTTTGATCTAGTCTCAAGCCAATGGTAATTTATGTACTAGGACCGATTAATGAGTGTTTATCTTCCATTTCCAATTTGATATATTTCATATACACCCGAGAGATGAGAGTATCCAAACACCACTTGTGAGGTGCTAGTTTATAGTTTCCGTGCTTGTTATGACTTTTGCGGGGCTTATACTTGTTGTGAATTTTTCTAAACCAATGCTTCATGCCCCCTAACTTATAAATTGATTGACCAAAAGCACATTTGCTTGAGGACAAGCAAATACCAAGTGTAAGGATATTTGATAAGGATTTAAATGGTACACTTTCGAGGGGTCATTTAAGCCCTTAATTGCCCACTTTTATATCCGTTACTGTTTAATTTCGTTCCTTTTCACTTTTTAGGTCTCTTGAAGGCAAAATGCTGGAATGATGCTTATTTGGACAAAAAGGCGTGAATATGTGAAGAAAATGGCTAAAGTCAAGATCAAGACACTCAAGCTGCTGGAAGTGCACCCGACGGCGTCACAGACAAAGGGCAACGCCGTCCCTATATTTGTGACGGCTCAGGAGTGAATTTTCTATTTTGCACCTGACGGCGTCAGGCTTTGAAGAGTAGGGCGTCACGAAGACTTCTCATCCCAGACGGCCTAGATCCAGATTCAGACGACGTTAGAAGTTAAAGCTGACGGTTTCACAACCACAATGTGACGCCGTCCCAAAGTTGACTTGGCCAAGACGAAACCCTAATGGCGGCGATCTAACGGCGTCACAATTAAAAGGTGACACCGTCGCAGTTGTAACTCTATATATAGAATTCGATTTTCAGACTTTTAGGGAGGTAGATTTGTGGAATAAAAACCTAAAACGACTTTTGTCAGGTTTGGGCAGTAACTTAGGGTTCTCATACCCTATTTTACATCAAGATAAGTTATTTACTTCATTGATTTCATTATGTCTTTGATTGTATGTGTGTATGCTTGCATGTTCACCATATCCGGCTAATTTACTTGTGTGTTTGCCTAGATCCATGAAACCTAGTTATTAATTATTGATTGGTTGTCTCTTATCTTAATTGTAATTGACTTAGGATTGCAATAGGCCATCGTTCTGTTTTTAATGTTTGAGTAATCTTTGTGAACCTTAGTTTATGATCACCTCGAGTAATTGTAGGCTAAAAATCCAAAGATAACGTTAGAGTTAGTTTATGAATCCTAGAGATTTTGTAGGCAATAACCTTAAGGTATTCTCAAAGAGTTAGGGAGAAAAGCATACCCTACGACCTTAGAAGACACAACACGTTAAGAATAAGGACGTGACAATTCAACCATCAATAAAAGATAACTAGAGAGTAATAGTATCTAGGTAGAAACATTTTTTATCATCATACGAGCACACATCAATAGACATAGACTACCCCTTAGCTTAGTTAATTAGATAATTAGATAATAGTAGAGTAATTGGTAGAAGTACCACCCCCCCAAATCTAAACCCCGAGATCGTACCTTTCAATTTTCTAAAAAATATAAAAAAAGATAAAAAATAATCTTCCTCAACCCCAACCTTAGCGTAGTAATATCTCACTAGCATTCCTATTCCCCCAGAGAACGATATCAATCTTGAGGCTTACCCTAATACTACACTACAACAATTAGGTTCACTGCCTAGGTGGTTGAAAAACTTGCTCGAAGAAAAGGAAGTTTCCTTTGACCCCGAACGCGCGTTATACGCGTATCAAACTTATACCTTCCATAAGTTCATAACCTCAAAAGCCATTAAAACTATGCTTATGAATTATGAGCTTAACAAATTTTCAATAAGCTCATAATAAGCACATCAAATAAGCTAAAACAAACACTTTCTTGAACTTAAACATCAAAAATTCTTACTAATTTTTTTAAATGGTGCAACTAAAAATGGGAGAGATTAATAATTGTATTTAGCCCTAAGAAGGCAATAAAGTAGTCTTGATCGAGTTGGTAATCGACAATGTAATCAACAATAATACAGTATTTTCTTTAGTAGGTAGGCTGGTAACATAATGGGTGGTGATTATGGAATATATTATTAAGAATTTTAGAGTATTTTACCACGTATGATTGAGAGAGGTGTGCGTATCTGCTCAGGAATCCATAGGACTTGTCTCGCTGCTATCGTCTTAAGTGTTACTAAAACAAAGGAAAAAAAATCTAATATCATATTGACTCCTGAAAAGGAAGAAAGAAACCTATGGGAGTGCAAGGTCCAGATAAATCGCCTTCATCGGGTGAAAGATCCTGATTGCTTCCTTGAACTCTAATACTGACAAAAAACTGTAAATTTATTCTTGTTCAAGAAATTCACAATCCATATCTACTTTCCTGCATAAAAAAGAATCTAAATCAAGATTTTTCACACACAAACACATAATATACTTCAGATCAAGAAAAAACCAAATAAATATGTTAAGAAAATATCTAAAAAGAAATGAGTCGAGTAGGTTGAATGTTCCTCAAATGTATTTGATGCATAAAACCATCTTAAATAGTGTACATGTTCAAAAAACTTGTGTTATTGCTGAAATGGGATTTTTATAATAGGATGACAGATATACCTGAGCCAACCAGTTTGGTGTGGTTGCCCAACCGCACCTTCATCGTAAATAAAACATATAAGATAATGGTAACAAAATCTAGATTAGAATCATTGTTTCTTCTTGTTTTACTTTTGGACATACCTTTTGCGAAAATCCACTCAACTTCACGCAATGGAATCCAAACAATTTGGTGATTAGAGTGTTATCAAAGGATCGCAATGCAATCCGTGTAGTGCCTAAATATAAGTATTTATGACATTAAAGTCATTACGATTGAAAAGTGAAGTATATAAAAATCAACCCACTCTCACTTTCGCCTTTTTCATGGTCTTTATAATATATTAATATACTTATAATCGTTTATCATGTAAAAGATGCTGCCACTTTTTTCGGGAGAAGAAAGCTCCCGCAGAACCACACTTCTAGAAATTTATAACATGTAATTAGTTGGATCCACATTAAACAAATTCCAAAGCTTTCTGAAACCAAACCAGATACAATCAACAAAAAAAAACAATTATAATTATGCAAACCATATGCAACTTTTTAAGTACTATTAATCAATTGTGTACAATAATGTAGAAATTAAAAATAAAGACATAAGTGATTCGGGAAGCAATAGTTGTTACTTCGGTGCGACCGGAACCTGGCCATGATCTTCACAGTAAAAATCAGCCTTTCGACTACCTGACAATGATGCACCTTTGCTGGCCACGACACTAACCTTTTTGTTGCACTCTTTGAAAGCAATATATGCCCAACCACACTCCTTGTGAATTTTGTGATCCCATGCATACACAATACAATTTGTTTTCTGTAATATAAGTTGGGACATGTTAATTGTTAAAATGTAAGGTGTTTGATCATAGTAAATAGATTGCAAGAATATAAATACAAAGAATAAAAAGAAAAACTAACTTGTTCACATTCAAGGATGCTTGAAACCATCTTCTTCGCTGCACCATTAAAGAACTCAGTAATTGTGACAATTGGTTTCTGCGGAGCAAACAATTCATGGTTTGTATAAATAAATGCAAATAAATATAGAGATTGAATTACGAAATGAGTAGTTGTAAACGAATGCAATTAGTAAAACACGCACCAATGGCTTTGTGTTGGTGATAATGACGTGTGGGATCCAATAAACGGTTGAAAGGTTCAAGTATGAAACCATTCACAAATCTTTGATCAAAAGTGATGTGCGTCATTTTGATTTCTTGAGATATTATACACAAAATAGATATTAGGCATGTTTCATCAAAAACTATTATTATAAATTATTATTTTAACTATTAATATTGTTCAACATGAATAATACAACTGGTTTCAGGTTCCACAAAACATTCAAAATGATGGTTTGAACTAAAATCATAACAATGACAGTTTAAACCATGAAAAATGCAAATTGAAGTGAATCAATAAAATGAGAACATTATACACACAAACATAGTAATAAATTGATATACACAACATTTACTAAACATGATTTTTACAAACTTATTATAACAGGTCAATTAGAATAGAATAAAAATATAATAATCATAAACAAATAACACAAATGGTAAAATTAATATCAAAATTAAAACAACATGAATAAAGTGAAAAACCCATACTTAGTCTCATATATAAGTAAGGTGAAGTGAGGATGTTGCAGCTTTTCCTTGTATCCACATGCTTTAAAAAACATCAGATTCGCACTTTATTGATCCCAGCTTCAGACAAAAGTGAGAATGCCTCAATCTTCAGTTTGTAGTGTGTCGGTTTGTTATTTCCACTATATATCGACACACTTGCAATAAGTTAATGTAATTATTGTTTAAAAATATAAAGGCGACCAAATGAAAGAGACAGTAAAACTACCACTTTATCTTCCTAATTTCTATGCATACACATATAACATAATACTAACAACAACAAAAAGATATTAACAAGTCATACATAGTAGTGAATACGGTGATTAAAGTTTCCCCGTAATAAATCCAATACCCAGCAAGCTCATTACTTATAGGCCAACAATCTGCAAAATCATAACAATGCTTAAAACTGCTACATTATATCTCACTAACCAAAAAATGATAACTAATGTGGGTACTCTGAAAGCCTAACCCTGCTCCCTTGTACAAGTTCATATATTACGGGGTGTTTGGATTTTCATTTTGGAACTGACCTTCAGTTTAAAGTTGCAACAATCAGTTTTAATGTTAAAAAGATTGGTTAACAAAATCATGTGTTTGAGGCACAACTTTCATCATTGTAATTGGGTTTGGTTGTAAGTCCTTTAATTTGTGGATGCCATAAATCATGTGTTTCATCCACACCTACTTAACCAAACCACCAAGATAAATTCTCAACTAAATTCAACAACAAAGAACGATGATGATATTGTGCTTGTAGTGAACTATCAACAAATATTGTACCTTTTTATCATCAATGGGAATTTTGAGCTTCAATAAATCCATAATTCATGGTGAAAGAACCCTAAGAAAAATCAACAATCAATCACACATATATTAAGTAGATAAAAACCCTTATTGAAAATCATTATTCAAGGTTTAATTCAACATACCTATTATAAGTTAAAGATTCAAATTGGTCATAAAACCCTAAAATTTCATTCAAATGCCATATATTAGTTTTTTGTAACATATTGGATTTCATAAACACACTAAACCATTCTAAGATCAAATAGGCGTATAATTTAGATGGTTTAGAGAGAAAGTGGGATATTCTAGAAATTGAGAAACTCATGGAAGGTTAGATTCAAATGAACATCCAACCTCTCCCTTGTGAGGAGAGGCTATTTATACAAAGAGACACGCCATCCTACGGGTTGTGGATCGAGCATACAATGGGTAAAGACCCGTCCTTCCTCCACGGTGTTGCACTAGTCTAAGCTACGCTAATAACAACTAATAAATAACACACTAAACGATATGTCTACGAGCTAACTTAAGCTAGATTACATTAGGGGTGACCGATACTTCACTATAGAATTTCCAATTCCTAACAATCTCCCCCTAAGGGAGGTCACCCCATGAATTACAATTTGCATCCTAGCAGTCTATTAATTCTTCAGTCTTGAGCTCGTAGACTTTAATACTTCAAAGTAATCAAACATTGTGCTTCCGTTGTGATTTCATTGTGGTTCAACAATAATGAATATTTCGTGGAGGTTATAGAGTCGATCCACTTCGATGACCTTTGAGCATTAATAGAGATCATCACCACGCCTAATCTCAAGATCACCCATTGTTGTGTTGCCGGCATATGTTGTTGAGACATTTGGACCGACATGCTCACATTCGGATCATGATTTCTTCTTATCGAGTAGCGGAAGCTTTCGTTGATTCATGATATTGGCGCAGCGTAGCGAAGCATGGAGTGAAAATATCGAGTCATTGATGCACTAATCATGATTTCTTTAGAGATGAATGTGTAGTGTGAGCATGCGGCTATGGATTGACCGCTTCATTCGATCACCGCAAACGCGTCGGGCGCACTCGCATACAACAGCTTAGCAATAAAGCGCACGAAAGTGTCTTTGATCACTTTCGTTGAATTGAGGTACACGACCCACGGTTCCCGCTGATCGAGACAAGTCTTGCTGTGATCGTGTATAATTCAAGAATTTCCTTGACAGGGTTTCACAATGTTCTAGTCGTTCTCAAACCGAACGCCTCAAAGAAGACAACACGGAGTGAGTGAACCAATGAATAGAGATTCACCGATTGATGAAAAGAGATTTGAAAAACAATCGTATCGCTCAATAGAAATTGTTTTTGCAATACAACGAAGGTTTTAATGAAAATCAATTATCAATCATAAACACCTTTTATTTTGAAATATTTGTACACAATCGATGTGCTAAAGAAAAGAGTTTTAAAGCACAACGACCGGTTTTCAAAGGTATCCGTCAATCCATAACCCGAACCGTGATTGATTCAAAAGATTGAATCGCCCCATTGTTTCGTTCGGTTGTCACATGGTTGATCTATTGGATAGATCTCACATGCCACCCACCGTGAGCTTGTTTGATGTTGGCTCCGAAGGCTTTCCATCTTCATTGTGAATATGTTTGCATATCACTCGGATGTTCCGCAATACCACAAGGATAATGCGTGGGACTCATAAGATATAATCTCTTTCCACATTGTGTGAAACAGAGTCTTCATTGACAGTGTCCTAATGAGATTTATAGATGATCTCGTGGCTCTAGACTCAATTGTGCATATTTGGATCCTATTTCGAGACTAGGGAGAGGTCTCCTTCTTCAATATCAACAATCTCTAAGAGAAAGTCGATAGATTATGTCGGTTCCCGTGAGAATGAAACAAGACCTTTTAAGAGGAACTTGAGTGGTTTGGGAAGTTGAAGTGCAATCCATCACTTTGGGTCCATGACGTCTTGTCTTCAATACCGATGTTACCTTAGTAACCACCAAGAGCATATGTATTGAACCCGGTTTACGCCCTAAGGTTGAATTATTGGAGGGCTATTTCTTTTCACCCTTTCACATTCAATTCTTTTCATTCTTCAACCCTTCATTGCTTACCAAGACTTCATAACTAGAACCTTGTTGGGTTTATTCCAGTTCTAGCTCTATCTCATCCGCACTCTTCCCATATCTCACTTTTCTCCTTTTTCATCATACCTAAGGACTCTACACTATCTAGTGGATTGTCCTCGGTAGATCCCTCCGGTTCGGCGGATCGTGGGAACTAATACCTAACCTCACCATCCTTATAACACCATGCATAAAGTAAATTGGTCGGTCTTTTGGTACAGTTCATTCTTCCATAAAACCAATTGAAAAATCATTTGGAAAAACAATCAAGGTACTTGTGATACGAGATCAAAGCATTTTGTACCTTAATAGTTTTGATCATTTAGAAAACCTCCCCCTCAACATGTGCATATGATTTAGAAATTGTTTAGCACATGGAGGCAAGAGGACTTTGAAATATTTTCTTTGATCACAATTTTCATAGAAAAAGCCATTTGATTTTCTTGGTAAATTCTCCCCCTCAATATGTGCGTAGAATATTTGAAATCATTTTATCACATAGAGGAAAGAGTTCTTTGAAGTACTACCACGATTACCAAACATTTAGAAACCATTTAACACACAATCAAGGTACCTTATATAAAAACATGGAAATCTTTGTACCTTGAAGATTTGAATTAGTTTTGAAATGCTCCCCTTAATATATGCTTCGAGATTCAAAATAGTTTAGCACATATTAGAGAGCAAGATGCACTTTGAGACAAAATGGTCATCTTTATCATCTTTCATATTTATATCACATTTTCTCCCCGATCAAAATTTCAAATCCTTTGAGATTTTGGATCTCAAGTGATTTAAATATGTATGAAACAAAACATTTGTTGGAGAAAATGTGTCCAGTTTTATATGATCCGAAGTGGACAACATCAAGTTCCCTTTTAGACACAAAGGAAACCACAATACATAACCTAACACTATTACATGCATTATAGTTGTTCATAGTTTGTACACCACATTTTACACATTAAAAATACAAAACAAAACTACTTCCTAAGATGTCTTCATTCGCTTCTTTGAAGCGGTTTGTAATGACCTTCACGAAGTCTACCACCAACAAAACTTTCAAGGTCGGAAGATCATTCGAGTCTTAAGTCTTCGCCTGATTGCAGCAATGAAATCTTCACACCTCTTCAAGTCCTCATCAGTCCAGAATTTTGTTTTGTTCCACGGCTTTAGATCAATTTTGATTTCATTCACTCTAGAGTTTAATTCTTCTTCACCATTTTGAGAGTACCATCACTGAATTTGTAGAGCTCGCACAGTCTCATTAGCATGCGAGTCCCGTATCTGTCGGTGAAGATGACGGCTCTAGGGGTGTCAAGAACTCTATATTCGTGACGAAATTCATGTCCTGAGGCGTTCCATTGTGGACTTGTAAGGTTGATCCGGTCCGGTAGCTTTCCATTCCTAGTGAAAATCCTCAACCCTTTTTGAATGACTAAGCCCCGATCCAAAGGTTGACAAGAATGAGAGAGCCTTCTTCTCACGAACCGGAAGATGGTTAAGGTGTCCTTGTAGGTTCGTAAGGTAGAGATCTTCAAAGTCATTTGGCATCAAGTGTTTGAAGTCGTTCTCTTCAATAACATGTTCTTTCAAGTCCGCTCTTCAGAGAACAATCTTCTTCAAGTAATCATAGCCATAGATTGAGAAGATCTCTATGCTGATGACACTTAGAATCTGAAGCTTGGATCTAACGACTTTGCGTCTTTTATCGACTCCATGTCTTTCAATGTAGAATTGCTTCTTTTGAACCACCAATGAGAAATGCCATATGAGGCGGCAATGTCATACTCTTGTTCTTTATCACCTGCAATTGATCCGAACCATCTGCTCAAGACCACGATCGAGTAGGTAGCTTTTCATCTTTGAAATCGATAAAGTCGGTCTTCTTTCGATGAACGAGCACATAGATAGTCCAGTCATGGTTGAAGAAGAACTCGATCGAATGGTCATTTGTCCGTGTTCACCACCGAGGGAAGAGGCTTGTTCACATTGAAACGACTAATCGCTCACCGACTTGATCACTCAGCATCTTATGGCATTCTTCCATCCGGTATTGAAGCCGATTGGCATCCGAGTGAAAACCTTGACAATTTCAAATGCTTGTCCTTCAAGATCCTTTGGAGTGATGGACGAGATTCCTTCGTTCACAAAACCACCTAATGAAGCTACCCATATCACCGGTGAAGTGCGAAGAGAGTCTTCATCGGGGTTTCATAGTTATTGGTGATAGTTGATGCCCGCTTGTTATCGTGAATCATCGTGTCGGTCTGGGGATGGACCATGAAGGTTACGGAGTATGAGGTCTCTCTTGGTGAGCCAACTTTGAATTGTGTCCTTTGAAGGTGCAACTCTAGATGTGTTAGAGCGTTCACCGACACGTATGCATCAAACCAATCATCTTCCGATGGCTTGGGATATGCTTGGTGGATGCATCATCGTCATCGATTCGACTCGCCATGACATACGATTCTTCATGAAACACTTGATCTTCGGGAATAAAGAGATGTTGATGTGAACCTTGAATCAACCGTGGTCCAAGCATCAGATTTCTTCCGAGTTCCACGATCTCCGGATGGACTAGGTTGATTGGGAGGTTTTGGTGGTGATGATGGTGGTTGTGGTGGAGCAGCAGAGGTTGTATAAGAAGATCCTCCACCCCGAAGTTCCAGCTCCTCCAGTTGGAGGTGGAGGAGGTGGTGGTGGCTTGGGACCTCCGACTTATCAGTTGATTTCTCTGGAACAATCTTTCTTTTCTTCTTATCTTCCCTTTCTCATATATCCTCCACAAACTGCTGATAATTATCAAGTCTCATCGATTCCTCGAGTGCCTCGTATAATTTCTTATGCGTATCGTCCAAATGCTCTCCTGCTTCATACATTCTTTCAGAGAGATCTGATCTCATATCAGAGATTGGCAAGTCTTTGAATCACTGTAGTAATGGAGCCTTCATTGCCCATTCAACCGCATCTTTAATATCAGCTTCTATTGCCTTTGTAACAATCTCATTAAGGTTAATATCCTCCAGCTTATTGACACGACTATCAAGATTATTGACGACGATAGGAAAATGCTTCTCAATAGTTGCAATACGTGACATAGCCTCTTCAAGTAATTGTTCAGTAGTTTTGACTGGAGGTGGTGAAGCAGGAGGTGGAGAAGCAGGAGGAGTGATGGTTTCACTGATGGTGACAACATTTGATGGATCATTAGCGGGTTTGGGTGTTGGAAGTACGGTTGAATGAGGTGGTGCTGACATAGGAGGGATGGTTGAAGTGTCTTGTTGTATGTTGACGGTGTACATGGATTCTACTTCCTCTTTCTCATTGCTTTGCTTCATAGTCTCGGTGTCTGAGGGTTTGTCATTTAAAATTGATCACCGAAAGAGTAGTCTGTATCTAGATTCTTCAATGAGGATAGAGAATCAATTGATGATTGGTTCATCCAAATGCTGGTCTCATCGATCTTGACTCAAGGTTCTCCGTGAGTCTTTCGCAACTCTTCATCAACATTTTGATCGACCGGTATCACTTGATGCAAGAGTTTCTTCTTGTGCTTCAGATACCTCCTTTTCCAATCCAGATTGTTCTTGAGTGAAGATGATTCAACACTTCTTTTCTTGACTCAAATTGAGTGGTAGTTCTTGATGGTGAAGAGGAGATGGTCAGAAGCATGTGAGCGGCTTGTTCATCATCTACACCAGCAATCCCTTTCCCTTTGTCTTGTGTGATTGGAGTTGTATGGCGTGGCTCAGGTTCAGGTTCTCTTAACATGACACCTCCAACTGGTGCTCTCATATTTTGACTTTCTAGGCTTTGCTTGATACCCAGTTGCAGAGCAGCATCATCTTCATCAATCAAACTTGTATTACTCCTTGAAACCTCAGTTTCCTCAACGTTTCTTTTTTCCACTTCCTTCTTCTTTCTTTTCTGCTTCTAGGTTGTGGTGTCAGTAGGTTGTGACTTTTTACGTCTCCTTTTTGGAAGGGCAGCATATGAAGTATTTGAAGTCTTTGAAACAGAAGCAGACTTAGCCGTTTTGGGTTGTGGTGGAGTGGGAGAGATATCAACATTAACACCGGATCCGAAGCCCTTTTCTTGTACAGTTTGAAGTGATCCGTCTTCTTAATATCATCGATGAGAAGAATATCGAAATTGGCGGTCAAAGATCTCTTTATCAACACCTCTAGCAATATATTTGAGGTTGCCGAGAACAAATTCATCCTTAGCATTATGTAGGCGATTCACCCTAGGGTTGAAGTTGTGAGTGCATTGCAAGAACTGGATGACAAGCTTCAAAATCGACGCTAGGACTTACAAGTTTGTTTACTTTCTTTCGACCCTGAGCTTTATTCTGAAAGTTCATTCTATCGGAGATAAATGTGTTCATTGACAACGAGAATTCTTCCCATATACGTTCTGAGACATTAACATTCACCCCATTGACGATACCCCATAGGATTTGCAAGATGGGAATCCTCACTTTATCGAAGCCTGATGTTTTGTCGGATAAGCATAAGTTGAGAACTGTTGTCATTGCTCTCGTGGTTGATACATGTGTCCAGTGATGATGTCAGAAGCCCTTGATATGCCAACTTGATAGCCCAAACCAATCAGAAAGACTATTAGCTCTTCCGCACTAGGTGGAGGTTCAAATCGTATGGTGGGGTTGCAGGGTGTGATTCCTAAGGCCTTCCTGAGAATGTCTGAATTGATCAAAAATTCCTTATCATCCAGCTTGCAGGTATATTGAGCCGTGATTTTGTCCCATTCAATGGTGTTCCAAAATTGTTGTAGGTAAATGGTGGGAATTGTGCATTGTTTGGTTAGAGCACTGAAGAAGTTTGTGTTTTTAAGGATATCAATTGATACTCTGAGGATTGGATTTTGTTGCAACTTTTCCATATCAACATAATAGTTACTTTTTCCTATCTCTGCCCATTTATCTTCAGGAACGATTTCGTTGTCTGAAAGGACTTTGGGTGGAGCAGAAGATGTAATGTTCTCAGATGAGGTTGTGTTAGCCATTGAAGATCTAAAGATATACACATACAACAACAATGATTGAGAGCATGTTAGTTTAGATATGGTTAGTTAAGCAACATTGAATGCAACTTCATGACATAGACACAACAACAAGTAAATATGACTGAGTTCCCATAAACAGATTTGAAATAGATTGAGTGGCATAAGAAAGTTTTCAAGGTAAAAGCTCCTTTTGACATAGTTTTCGAGAGACAAGTTGTTTTTGAATCAAATTATTTAAAAACACAGTTGCTATGAGATAATTTCATGAGACAACATACTATTATGTAAGTGTTATAACATGTTGTTTAAAACAAGTTGTCATACTAAGTTGCTACAAGAGAAACCAAGTACAAATTGCTCAAACAAAAATGTTATAGCAAGTCGCTAAGAGTATATTGTCAATACAAGTCGCTACAGGAAATCCTGAATCAAGTTGCTAACGTGAAATTATAATAGCAAGTCTCCTTGAAATAATTTAATAAACTAAGTCGCCACTTGAAAATTGAACCAGCAAGCTAACTTGTAAAGACAAGTCGCTATCAAAAATGACAGGGCCAAGTCGCTATGTGATTGACTAAGTTGCAAACTTGTAAATACAAGTCGCTACCAACAAAGATAATGATAAGTCGCTACTAATTAATGAGGTAAGTCGCTACCAAGAACACACATACCAACTCGCTATGAAGAACACATGTAAGTCGCTATCAAGAACAAGTTAAAAAAATCATTCCAACTCGCTACGAAGAACATAATTAAATCGCTACCAAGAATGTTTCAAAACTAACGACTAACACCACACACAATTTATCAAATGCAACCATTTAAATCCTGCAATCTCACTAAGATGCAACACATAACATCAAACAATCACAACAACACAAGCAACGCAACCCACATACAACGAAATTAACGAATCTCATAAACCCTCAATACAATATATAACAATATATACAACTTCAATCCAAGTGAACCAAACTGCACAAGAACCATTCATTCATGAACATATGTTTCAGTATTTGAATCCTTTAACAAACCTAAATGAATGGGATAAGATTTTGAAGATCAAACAACCCAAGTAAAATCTGTTGAAAGGAACGGAGTTAGATACTGCGTGTATATCATATGAATGAATGGCGAAGGATAGGTAGAACATGTACCCAAAATCAAGTCGCTAAGCGTGATTCGTCACGAGAGAAAGAAAAACACACAAAAACTTTTAGATTATTTTAAAATAATGAAGAGTAAACGGTAAGTCGCTAGGGTATAGGGAAGGGTTTAAACAAGAATACCAAGTTGTCACTTTCAGTCCCTGTAGTTTTGTGAACGTTTAGTAACTCGCTAGCAAAGTATATTAACAAGTCGCTAAGACTTTACATAGCAAGTCGCTAACCTCAAATTTAACATGCGAAGTTGCTAACTTTGTTAAAGGTAAGTTGCTATCTAATGATTTCAAAAGCAAGTCGCTATCTTATCATATTATGTATTATAGACACTTTCAGTCCATGAACTTATCAGATTGCAAACAAACACAGATAGCATAATAGGATAACATAATAAGAAAAGCAAACTAACACAATGGACACCATGAAACACATAAGAAATCAACACAGAGGTCACCACGAAAGCAAGACAAGACAAAGAAATGCATCTGAGCACAATACATAGCCAACACAGGTGCAGATATAAACGAGATAACTTGAAAAATTCTCCCCCTCAATCAATGTCACCAATGAACATTGATTGAATTTAACCCACCCGTTATAAAACAAGAATATATCATTTGTTCGAACTTCATCTATGATCCCGTGTCATTATTGAATGACATTTCTAGGACCGTAGATGTTATCGATGACAAGGGATATATCTTTTATCAGTTTGTGGTAAACGAATTAAATTATGAATTAAAGAATGATTTAAAAAAAACATTTATTTATTTATTTATTTTTAAACTGATTTATACACAGATTTATAAGAGCGAGTCCTGATTCAAGTTGAATAGGAGTCAAAGCACGAGATACATCAATTCTGGCAAGCAACGATTCCAGAGTGAGCAATATTCATTTCTGATGGAAACCAAGTCATGATGTTCCTGATTGAATTAAGCATTGTTCCTGAAAAAGACTGAGAACACTTTGCACTAGAGGCACATGTAGTATTGCAAATAGATGAGTTAGTGACCTGAGTGACCTCACAGTTGGATGTTGCAAAGTGTGATATAGGAGAGTCATTACTAGACATCCCTTTGGGTTTAATATTTTTGAAGAATTTTCCTGTGGGAATCCACTTAAGGTAAGATCTAGGGATGTATGTCCGTTTGGATCCTGAAAACTTAAATAATCTACCAGTGGGGATCCATTTGAAACAACTGCTAGTACATTTGTGTGTGAACACTTCCCTGTTTTGACAATTTGTCCATTTGTCATTAGTTTGTTTCTTAGGGGATTGATCAGCTATTTGATGCTTCTTAAAAGAACTAGATGACCTCCTAGAATTCATGATCTTAGGACTTTGAACATTAACCTGGGGTTTGTTATTCATCTTATTGGAATGAGATAGTGAAGTGACTGATTTTGACAAAACAGTATTCGCACCAACTTGGGAGGCAAGCTTAGATTTCGAAGATTTAAATCTTTCAGTACTAAAAGCATTTGGCTGCCTAACTACAATATGTTTAGATTTGTTTTGAACAATTGGCTTTCCCAAGGTTGATGGTTTTGCAAACTTAGTGTTCACCCTATTACCAATAGATTTCCTAAGTTCATTTTTTAGTGCAACAATAGTAAAGCTCTTATCCTGAATTTGGGCTTTGAGGGCATCAATGTCTCATCAACAAGGCGTTAGTTTGATCAATCAACTTGGACTTGGTCTCCTCTAAGTTCTTTCTTAAGGACTCATTTTCCCTTAATAGATTGGACACACATAGAGCCAATTCAGTATTTCGAGATTTAAATGTATCACTCATCTCATGACAATCACACTTATGCACATCTGAGAGTTGTAATTTCAGATTGCATATGGTTGAGTCTTTGTCCTGAATCTGGGTTTTTAAGTGGTTAATTTCAAAAAATTCTCGAAATTCTGGAAATTCCTGATTAATGCAAGATTTTTCAGCATAAAAGCTTTCTTCCTTTTGTTGTATTGCAATTTCCAAGAAAATACAATGTTTTTCAAGAATTGAGTATTTGTTTGAAAGTTCATCATAAACCCTTTTTTCAATCATGTCATTAGTTTTAAACGTTTTAGATTCAGGCTCAACCAAGACAGATTTAACAGTATTATGTTCAGAGTTAGGATCAAGTAGATCAGGTACATTAACGCATGAATTATGTTGATCGCTTAAGGGTACCTCATCGCATGAAACCTGTTCATCCGAAGAGATGTCATCGAGATTCGCCACATGAATACCGTGAGTTGTCATGTAAGTCGTTTCAACCTTTTATGAGTCTCGAGTCTTTGAGATCATTACGCTTGGCTTCATCCTCCTTTATTGCAATTGAAATTCGCATTCGGCATCATCCATTTGTTCGATCGATCCATTGCTCGACATATCACAACCTTCACATAACTTAACTTGACACCCATTCAATTCATTCAACTTATCATTCTCTTGAGCGACTTCCTTAATGTATATTTCCATATTACCCATAAGTTGAATAAAGGTGTTTCGAACTCATGGATTTCCATTCCAATGTGTTTCTTGAATGAAATTCCATCATGTCATGATCAAAATCGAGGAATATTCCCCGGATAAATGGATGAAATTGATCAAAGATTACTTGAAGAGTGCATTAGAATCATCATTGAGAACTTCTTTTAGAAATTTGAAACCTCGGTTGTTCTAAGTTAAGTAGCACGCTTCTTGTCAAGGTGGGTAAGTCCCGACGAAGGAGAGCATTGCTTGTTCGATCCATAGTCAGAGATAAAAGTAGTTTGAGGTGTTGATGAAGTAGTTGAAAGGGCTCAATGTTGCATTCCATTTGCCTTGCATCATTTGTCAATATCAAGAGTGACTCATTAGAATTTGACTCAGTTGTGAAGTGTTTTGATTATGAGTTCTTCAATCATCCAAGGTAGAACATTCGAGTAGCAGCTTTGTTTCATTATTCGAGGTATCATAGAGTTCAAGCACTTTGGTGATTAAAGGATCAGTGATGTAAGACATTGTGTTAATGGATATTAGATATAAGTAACTTGCATCAATTCACCAAATTGTAATATGGACAAGTCGCTAACAAATCAACTCGCCAAGAACCATAACACCAAGTCGCTAAGAGTTATGAAGACAAGTCGCTAAGTACCAAGTCGCTAAGTATTTTGACAGCAAGTCGCTAAGCACCAAGTCGCTAAGCAGTCAAGTCGCTAAAGAGCAACTCGCTAAGGTCCAAGTCGCTAACACCAAGTCGCTAAGAATCTTAAGTACAAGTCGCTAACAAAATTGAAAGCAAGTCGCTACCTTCACCAAGTCGCTAGCCGTAGTGGAGAATCCACTAAGTTGTACTATTTGTCGGCTTGTCTCAATAGACAAGTCGCTAGGACCAAGTCGCTACCAAAAAACACTACAACTAGCTACCTTTTCTGAAGCAAGTCGCTATGATGAAATTCACTACGAGAACCAAGTCGCTACCAAGAAAAACTTCAAAAACACACTTTTCAATCCAAAACAAGTTCAACCACAGTTATTCAAGCTTACCAAATCATAACCAAAGCACTTACAATGATTCTAAACACAAAAGTACACCCAAAATTCAAACTTTAACACAAGAAATGATCCAAATGATGCAAAAACCACTGGACTTTCTCAAACTCAAAAACCATCTAAAACCACTAGAAATCCAAGTATATGTAAGAGAGATGATCAAACCATGGCTCTTGATACCATTTGTAACATATTAGATTTTACAAACATATCATATCATAAACAAGTAGGCGTACAAGATAAGTTTTAGAGAGAGAAAGTGAGATATTCTAGAAAGAGAAACTTATGGAAGGTTAGATTACCAATGAACATCCAACCCTCTCCCTTGGGAGGAGAGGGCTATTTATACAAAGAGACACGCCCTCCTTCGAGCTGTGGATCAGGCATACAATGGGTAAAGACCCGTCCTTCCTCCACGGTGTTGCACTAGTCTAAGCTACGCTAATAACTAACTAATAAATAACACTCTAAACGATATGTCTACGAGCTAACTTAAGCTAGATTACATTAGGGGTGACCGATACTTCACTATAGAATTACCAATTCCTAACATAGGTGATGAATAAGGAAAACTGGCTTCTTCTATAATTGTTGCTAGCTTGAACGACCTAAATAGCAAAAAGCTTAAGAGTGCACTTAGGCCATCGTTGTGTTTATTGCGTGAGTTGTAGCTTAAGGATAATAGAGTATTCGGGGGAGATACTCGGTACTTGGCGATCCCGGATGTTCTAGAGGAGAGTTACGATTCATAGAATTAGGGAATTAGGCACCCCCTATGACTAACACGGAATACAACGCACCAATTAGAATGAGAATGCGACAATTCAACCGACCAATAAAAAATAACTAGGGAGTAAGAAAATCTAAGTGAACACGTTTTTAAGTATCATAAGAAACGCATTCAATCGATCCATAGCTTTTACCTTTCATTAGTTTTATTAGTTTTTAATTTAAATTTTTAAGTAGTTTAATTGGTAGAATTACCAACCCCCACTCTTCCAACCCTGAGATTTTACTTGTTTTCCTAAAAAACTATAGAAAGATAAAAAGAATCACCCTCAAACTCACCTTTTCGTCATAAATCTCTACTAGCATCTTTATTCCCTTAGAGAACGATCAACCCCCTAGGCTTGCCCATACTACACTGCAATGATTAGGAACACTGCCTAGTGGGTTGTAAAGCTTGCTCGTTGAAAAGGAAGTCTTTCGACCCCGAACCACGCATCAAGTTTTTGGCGCCGCTGCCGGGGAATAGAATAGCTAGTTAGGTTTCTATCTTGATTAGGTTTACTTGCTTGATTCCTATCAAGTGAGATTTTTTCTTTTTTATTAGCTTTCTTGTAATCTATCCCCCTTCTTCGTATTTTTTGTTCGTAATCTTTTCACTTTTCATCATGAAAGGTGATAATCCACCCAACAACAATCCACCACACCATTCACTACCACCACCACAAGACCCACCAGGAGGCCGTACTCTTGGTGGATACTCTATACCGAGCCATCAAGGCTATAGGAACACCATTGAGCTTCCCCGTTTAGCTCAAACTACGGCCCTGCGATCCGACACCATTTGGTTAGTGCAAAACGGATGTGTATTCCATGGACTTCGTTCCAAGATCCTAATTAGCATCTCAAGGATTTCCTAAAAATCACTGATTCAATTGACCTTGATGCTACCACTCGGGAGACCACGCAATTGCGTCTCTTCCAATTCTCTCTACGGGACTAAGCTAGTAATTGGCTTGAGCGTCTTCCCGCAGGATCCATCTCAAGTTGGGATGATCCCACCACCCATTTTCTCGCCCAATTTTTCCCACCGGAGAGAACCACTAAGCTTAGGAATGATATCTTGATGTTCCAACAACGTCAAGGTGAAAACCTTTTTGAGGCTTGGACTCGATTCAAGGACTTTCTCCACAAAGTCTCTCACCATGGCATTGATCTTTGGCTCCAAGTCCAAATTTTCTATGATCATGTCAATCTCCCTACAAGGCAAATCATTGACCAAGCGGCCGGTGGTAAGCTTAGTGAATTAACCGCGAAAGAATCGTGGGGAACTATAGAGGACCTTGCCCTCTATGACAACGAATGTTGGAATGAACCCCGTGAGTTACCCAAAACTGTTAAGGCAATATCCTTGCCTTCAATCGACTCACAACCTTTCAATTGAAGGATAATCAAACTTGAAGATCAAGTCAAATTCCTCATGAGTTCCTATGAAGCTCCTAAACCTTCACGCCAACTGAACAAAGTATCTTCCCCATGTGAGTTATGTAGTGGTCCCCATGACACTCGTAATTGCACAACTCCCCGAACAAGCTTCCGTGGACTACGCATCTACGCGCACCAACGGAGCGGGAGGAAGATTCCCTATAAGCCCTGGACCTAGGACTTTCAATGAAGCCCGAGAGGTACGGAAGAGCAAACTCGAGTATAATTGGGGTCAAACCAAAGACATCACTTCTAACGACTCCCCATGACCCCAACAATACGATTCGAGCCCTCATGTTACTAGTCAACGTAACTTGGAAGGGATGTTGCAAAACTTCGCAACATCCCAAGAAGCCCAAATACCCAAGATTTCGGATCATTTTAATCAACAACAAGCCGAGATGGATAGAAAGATTGACAACCTCTTAAAATCCATTAACAATCATGTTGATAAGACGGAAACTGAGAAGGTTAATGCCATCTTGACTCACTCCCCCGAGAAAGCTCCCATTGTAAAGATTAAGGACCCAAGCAAGTTCTTCGCTCACTCGCAATTAGGAAATGAAAATAAGGACCCGTCTTCAATGCCATCACCATAGTGAGGCCAAATAGGAATACTGATGAAGAGAACCATGAGACGGTGCTTGAGGTTAGTAAGACTCTTAAGGATGAAACAACTGAAGAAGTAGATGAAGTAGGTGACGAATACTTCAACAAGTTTCCTATGGAAGAGGAACTTTCATACCACCTATATCTAGTACGCGACCTTTGTCCCTTTTATGTTAGGAGACCCCCACACATCACCATTGGAAATCCTAGGAATCTCAACATACCATGTTGCATAGATCACCTCTTCGTGGCAAAATCCTACATCGATCGCAAGTCCCCAATAAACATCATGACTTGCACATACTATAATTGGGTGATGAAAATTCCTATCCCAAGTAGGCAAGATCCTGATGATTCTAGAATAAGATGTACTTCCTTGGTATAGTTAAGGTATTGCCTATTTATGTAGAAAGCTTCACGTACCTAACGGATTTCGTGATTGTGGAGGATATTAGTACGGCTATAGATCCTAGCTTATCCCATGTAGCTCTAGGAAAGCCATTCGTAGATAGCTCCAGAATGACTTATGACCCATCATTAGGGATAGTTAGATTCAAGGACAAGACCGATGAGATTGCTTACCAAATGCCATTCAAGATTGAGCAATTCTCATCACTATCTAATGATGAGAAAGAACTTAAGTTGTTGGTCTACTTTAGGAATGAGGAGGATAAAAGGAAAGGAGTAGACTATCTGATGAGTAAGATATTCGGATTTTATAAAGAATGCGTGAAACTAGGACCGAAATATAGAACCGAATGGGGGCATGATGATTTCCTAGAGAGATAATAATTGGACATAACTATGCTATGGAAAATCTCAACAGAAATCATCATGAGGAAGAAGATGATGAAAATGAAGTTACGTAGTGGTATGGCTTCGAGTCTAGCTACAAGACTCATAAATAAAGAAAAGCCCTTCTTGTGAGGCAACTCATGTTTAACTGTTCGCATGTTTCCTTTTCATTTTTATTTGTGTGTTTTATATATCTTTTTCATTATTGTTTGATTCTCATGTTTACTTTGTGAAAATGCTTTATTTTGTCTTTAACTTCGTCTTAATTGCATATAAAGGTATTTTACAAAAAGATAAGTGTAGGGAACATCACATGTGTTTTTAGAACTAGTATGAACATGAGATTAACAATAATTGGAATTGTATATATTTGTGTGTGTTTGTTAGAGTCAAATGCTTGTATCAAGTCATAATGGATGTTTTGCAGGAATTTTATCAAGGTATTTAAAGAAGTAATTTTTCCAGAATTTTTCTGAAAAATGCATCGGACTCTTTCTGTCAGGACAACCTGACGGTGTCGGGATTAACATCCGACGGCGTCTGTGACAACTCGTAATTTCAGGTCATTTTACAAAATTTGAAAATTTCACTATTCATCTCGGGAATTTACTATTCACTGGTTACTATTCAAATTTTTACTATTCACCGTTTTTGGGGTCAAAGTAATATTCTGATAACGTATTTCAAAAATTACTATTCACGTAACACTATTCATTCCCGGAGAAAATTTCTATTCATGCTTCACTATTTCATCGTTTATCGTAAACTAGGTTTACGAGTATCAAATTCGCGTAACCTTAATAGTTTAGCTGCGAATTCATGAACATTTCATCAAGGACATTTCATATAGACTAGGTTTAGTCTACATATCATTAGCATTGTTATCATCATTTCAGTTCATGCATGGATTTGCATTTTTCATTAAACGTTTATTTTCCTATTAAATAAACGCTATCGCGTAAACATTTATTTTGAATATTGATCAGACACTTTCAAAAATTAACTTAATATATTTTTATACTCATTTTAAGACTATAAAAATCATATTATTAATTTACCCGAAGTTTTCAATTTATTTTGTATATAAATTGCTATGTATAAATATTTACGTCGTCTTTCGTAAATTCAACACGATAAATATTTATTCACTCAATACTTGTGAGAAATGTATTTTTATAATTTTTATGACTTCAATACATTTTATTTTGTCCCGTTAAAAATATATTTTTAGTTAACGCTACATATAATAATTTATTTTATATATAAACTCCACATGGTACATAACTTAAATTACATAAATGATAAGTTACACTAAATTTAATCCACCCTTTTACCCATTGCCGCCCCCCCCCCCCATGTGACAACAAGTAGTCAAATTGATCTTTTACAACTAAAATGCACACCTATGCAATATGTATAGATATTTACTTGGTATCAATTATTTATCAATCCATAAACACATACATATCACATACTTAAGGTGTAAACCAAATTTTGTTCTCTCTTCTTCTTCCTCTCTTGAACCGGCCATACCAAGAAAACATGAAGAACTCATAAGATTTTCAAGCTCCAAGTATTAATCAAGTCTTAGAATTAATCTAGTTAAGGTTTTGAAATAAAAACCTCATGATTATTAAGCATATTTTTCTCAAAACTCTTCAATCATTCAAGTAAGCATTTCATGATTTTTATTACTCTTTCATATTCATATTTATGTTGTTTCATTATTTTGCAAGAAAACATGCATGAATTCCATGATCCATACCACTTTTATTGGTTTTAGTACATGTAATGAGTTTTAATTATCCAAATAATTATCCCTTGAAACATATTATGTTTGGTGATGTCTAGGAACCCATGACACCCTAAGAAGGTGTATGGTAGGATTAGAATAGCTTCAGAGTTGTTTTGAATTGATTAGAATAGGTTTTGCGCGAGAAAAACTCATTTCGACAAGTTTTATAAAGGGTCTGTCCATATTTTTGAAATCTGGAAAATCCGACAGTTTGTAAAATATTTTGGGCTAGATATTTAGAAAATACACTTCAAAACAAAAACGTGGCCGCTTGAACGGATTAAAACGGAGCTATAACGAAGAAGTTATGAATTTTCAAGTTGACGACGAAAACTAATTGTTTCGTAAAATTCAAGATGTCAGATCGACTTTTACAAGTCAAAAATGAGTCTTAAGCGTTATAAATTGTGTCGACTTATCAAAATATATTAGTATACTTTGATACGGGCTAAGGACATATAAAACGTAGATAACGGACTTGTAACGATTAAATTATACAGGTTTACACAAAGTTGCCGTAACTTTATTATATAAGAAAAACTATTATATTTCTATTAGACAAGTATTACGGCAACAAGTGACCATGTTGAAGGTCGTTTTTAACATTGATGTAGTACTTTTTATAACATGATGTCTTCTAGTAAAAGTAGTTCGCCAAGCATATTTTCCAAAATGTCCGACCATTTGTCAAGCGGAGTTGTAATGAATAAAATACGGTCACTTAAACTTTGCCGAAAACCACTCTTAAACAATGTTTTGAACACAAGTACCATACTTTACCTATATTTCTCTCCGTGATCGAGACCTCTAGGATGAAAACTTAAATGCTAAAACTTTGAGATAATGATACAAGCTTCTCAAAACCGTTGAGTTTGTTTCCTAACCCTCGACGTGCACCATTTTACGACTAGCTTTTCAAGGCTATTTAGTCACTTTCATGAAAATTTCAACGACATTATTTTACGACGAAAAGTTATAATTTCATAATAAATCACTAAATGATTATCGTAGGATATCATTTCAACGTAAATACTTGTAAAGTATTTTATAACACGACGAGATGTCATAAACATATATTTCGACGATAAACATTATTTTCAAACGTACAAGTGGTATAGATTACATGTGGATTTGCATACACGACATTGTTTCATGATTTACATTAGAACATATCATTCATAATAGGTCACGGTCAGAGGTTGCGCCTCATTTCAGTATTGCCATTATATCATCATTATCATTGCAACAGGTGAGTTTTCATAGCCCCGATTTATTCAAGTGTTTACTTATTTTCAAACCTACGGGGGAGAATACATTGCACATCATTTTTATTACGATGCCAAGTATATCAAATTCATTTACATTGCTTAAGTTACCTCATGCCAATTGAATGTCCCCATTATATAACATGAACCGTTAATTTCATAGAAGCGAGGGTGAGTGGATAGATCTATCGAGGTGACTCCTCCATCCGGGTTGGTGGATTCCAACCGGTCAAACGGATGCATTTCATTTAATAACATTATTTGAGTTGTTTGGCAAACACTGTTGGGCGAACATCATGATCAGCCTAGTTTCGTGTCATGGACTTATAGCAATTGTATCATTTTGTGACATCATTGTCATACATAATTTATACTTGTGGTAGTCGATTAAACATTTTACATGAACTCTATGAACTCACTCAACCTTTGTGTTGACACTTTTAGCAATGTATTTTCGTGTTACTAAGACATTCCTTCATGGCATGCATGTGGACATATCATAGAGTCGCGGTGACGACGCGTCTCACATGGGATTTATACACTTTAAAAACATCGTTTGACTTGTACCAAACTTATTTTCCGCACATAATAACTTTCATTTGGGACCTATCTTTGTAACTCGAGTGTTTTTAATATATCAAACGATGTTCTTTTCAAACGACACTTTAGGTCGCTCAATATAATCGTGATTGTGATGCTATGACAATCAATCCCGTGAATTCCATTCACGCAAAACAGGTAATTTGGGGGTGTGACAGCGTCAGGCAATGTATAAACATATTATAGATTTTTTGTTTTCTGTCTGATTTGTAATTTTTGGAAATTTCCAATTCTTAATTTTCTAGAAATCTGCAAACATCCATTCCACAAGCATTATATCTTACTTGCTTTCTAGTGTAGTTTTGTTTTTATATAGTTTTTACCGCTGAGTTTATGCGAGGTTTCATTTTCGTTTTCTTATAAGTGTGCAGGTTATATTAGACAAGAAGATGAAGTACATGATGGAAGCAACACTTATTACTTGCTCATTCTTCTTGGAGGAAGATTTAACCGTAATTCTATGCATATCCTACCGAGCTAATCATGGGAGTATTAGTTTCTCTCTTTTATTTTTACATTTCTCTATCAGAACTTTGATACTTTCGGGGAACATTGAGGATAATGTTCAGTTTAAGTGTAGGGAGGAAGAATAAAACGGGAACTTAGAAACTATTCCCTCACTTGATTTTTGTCTTGTCATTAGTAAATAGTGTAATAAACTATGAGAAATATTTGATAGGGTAATTTTAGCACCAAATTTAAATTTGTTTATGGCATTTACGAGTAAAACTTTAGTATTAATAAAGCGTCTCATGGATAGGACTTATATGACTAGCACAAAACCCGTATACCTCTCAAATTCCACCCCAAAAATGTGAGGTTCGCCCCTAGATCTTTAGGAATAAAAACATTCATCTTTAATGCTTAGTGAGTGTGGTAGTATAATAGATTCTAGAACTTGTTTTGTGATGCATTCTGAGATTGCTAGTGAGACTACATTCATGTAGTTAGGATTAACTAAATGATAAGAGGCATTAGGATAACCCTTGTTTTAAACATGTAATTTAATTACGTCTATCACATCAGTTGAGTAATTTTCCCCACACCCTTGCGATGTACTCATCTTTAGTACACGATACCCTTAGTTAACCCCTCAGAGCCTATATTTTCGCGGTTCTCGTGATATTTCGATTTCAAAATATCAATGAAGAGCATTGTTTACAATCCACCCCCAAATGTTACACCCAAATCGCCTTAGCCCACCTTGTATGCACTCATCTTTTGTGCATTATTGTAACTATTGTTTAAATCCTTAGTTCAATTATCTAGTTACATGCATGGTTGCTAAGTCGAGTCATATCCTTTGTACACAGTTTTGGGACGATTGGGACTCATGGCTTAAAGTAGTATTTTATGAAGTAACGGGAAGGAACGTTAAATTCAATTTCCCTTTGTCTACGTAATTAAGTACTCCAAGTGTTTTGATCTTTTCAATTCGGGTCAATTAGTGTTAGTGAAATAAAAACTTAAGTGTAGGGATGCTCTTATAAATCCCTTTATTTTGATGTTATCTTAGAGGATGGTAGAGTAAAAAGGTATGGAAAAAAAAATCAAAATAAGAGTTAAGTTAAAAATTAAAAAAAAATGATGAGAAAAACATACGGGCTACCATCCTACATCTATCTTTATGTTTTATGTTTTAAGTTTATGTTTTGATTTTGTTTCAAGTTGTTATTTAGTGTTATTGAGTCGAGTCTTGTTAGGAATTAGAAAATTCCATAGTGAAGAGTCGGTCACCCCAAATATTATCTAGCATAAGTTAGCTCGTAGACATATCGTTAGTTACGTTATTTACTGTTTTATTAGTTAGTTATTAGTCTAGTTTAGTGTAGTGCAACACCGTGGAGGAAGGACGGGTCATTACCCACTGTATACCTGATCCACAGGCCGATAGGAGGTCGTGTATTCTGTAACTATAAATACCCCTTCCATCCATGGAAGGGGTGTGGTTTCTTTGAATAAACCTTTCACTTTGATAAGCAACTCTCTTTCAAGGAACCTCCTCTCAACTCTCTTCATCTATCAAAATGGCTTTCTTGTTTAATCACAATCCTAGACCACCCGAATCATCAAACAACATAATATTCACGATCCTACAATTGGTATCAGAGCCAGGTTGTGTTATTTGTGTTGATTCGAATGGTTTTAATGCGGTTTGTTTGGTTTTTGTGATATACGGTTTGTGTGTATGTGGATGTGGTTGATACGAAGGGTTTTTGGTTATTTCTCTTGATGATGGTTATGCAGTTTTGATATCTTGTTGTCATTTGAATCCAGTTTCATGTGTTGTTAAAAGTGTTTTGTTACGTACTGATTAATCTGTTTTTGGTCGTCAAGTTATGAATCTACTCGTGTCAATGTTCTAAAAAGCGAGTTGATAGTATTGACTGTCATGACTCAATGTATTCCTGGATGTGAGTCGTTATAATGTCCATATACAATGGATGTTAAGCGAGTTAGGGTTACTGGTCCTATTTTAATGCGAGTTACTTAACTCGCATGGTATAATTGCACTTAGTTTTGAGCGACTTGCTGCTGTTGCGAGTTGGGTCAAAAGAGTTGGGTAAGAAGCGAGTTAATAACTGAATATAAAAGCAAGTTGGTTTTGGTCAGTATGCGAGTTAGACAAGCATGTTAGAGATGCGAGTTGGGGACAATGCGAGTTGATTAATACCACTTGATTGTAACTAAAATGAAGGGAGATGAAGACTGACCTTTGACCACATACCACATACAAAGACTACAACTACAACAAACTCTCATCTCAGGTTAAATGTATATCACTACTTCATCACAAGCATCATTCACCACCAAATCGACAACAAAATGAAAATTAAAAAGGATCTCAAATCGACTTATTTTCTTGAAACCTTTCAAAGAGGTGTTCAAATAAGTCATGTACATCATTGATCCATATCAGAAGGGATACTTCTTTAAATGTTCGAATCATGTAAGATATGAAATAACAAAAAAATGCTTTCCCACTATCTTTTGATTCGGCTTCGGTTGATAAATGGATTCAAGGTCTCTACATCTTAATGAAACATAAATGGTTAAAAAGGGATCTCTGTGTAACTTCGTTATACTCAATGGTATATAGGACCTTGAAAGGTCATCTAAATGAAGGCTACATCATCATAGATCAACAAATGTTATTATTCGAAATAAAGACATGAGTTTAACAATTTGTGTTAACTCGAAATCCTTTGCTCGTTTGTAACTCAATAACATCAAAAGTTCAAGTTTAAACCTACCTGTGCTCGTGTACCATCTCTTCGTCTCATGCCATCACTATGGCGAATCATTACCTTCGAATCAAAAACCTTATGCCATCCCTGTGGCTAGGTCTTTTTGATTATCTATCACTCGATGCTGTCAATTAGAGAGTAGGGGTTGGTGTTATTTATTAGGGATTGAATCATGTTATGACTTGACTGGATTGTGATGTGATTTGGCTTAATGTTGTTAACCATATTGAAGGAGAGAGGCTGCAGTTTTTCTTTGTATTAGGGTTTGTTGGGTTAATGACTGATGGGGGCGTTTGATTGTGAGAAATATTAGGGTTATGTGTAAGATAACAGCTATTATATACCCGTGAGTTAGGGTATTGAGTATTGCTGGGTATATTTTTTTGGGCTTATGGATCGTGTGGTCTGATATCTTCATGGGCCGAATGTAACATTACTTGGCTATGGGCATGAAAAGATACATCACGGTGTTTTTTTTGGAGATATTATGGCGTGAAAATATTTTTTAACGGGGATCGTATTTTTGAGCATTATCCGAACTTTATTTACATCATGGTGTTTGAATAAAATTTGGGACTATGATTGATATTTTGGTCAATTAATTTTCACGGAGGGTACTACGTATTCACGGATTGTGCTTAAAATTGAGATAAAGATGGCTACGAGGCTTTGTACGGGTATTGCTTACGAGGTTTTTTTTGTGTTGATTATATGGGCTTTGAAGATTATGTATCAAATGATGGGCTTTATGAATTGTGAAAATGAGATTTGATGATGAGACTTGTTGGGTTATGAGGTTTGATGATTTGGACTGTACATTTTCACGTAGTATATTATGTCACGGCATGAAATGATGTTCGGACCTAGGTTGACTACGGGGTTGTTTGTGTTTGATACTTCTTATTTGGATTTGAAATGAAGTTTTCCGGGCGCGTTTACTTATTTCGTCTTCTTTCTTTCTACCCTTCCACGAAGATGACTTGTTTGGGCATTTATAGAGGGTGATAAAGACTTGGCTATTTAGTTACGTTTGTGATTTTGTCTCGCTTAACCCACAACGTAGCTATCACTTCGGTGTCTCACTCAGTTGAGAATGTCAAGAGGTTTTGTACATTGGGTACACCGTTTCTTTTTCACAAGGATTAGTACAAGGTTAAGTAACAAATCTGGGGAAGTTCACTTCATGATCAAGTTTGGCATATCGGGTTTACTTCACCTTGTTGTCACAACAATTGCTGACAGAATGCGTGAATGATGTGTTTACCAAGATGTTTATTGAATGATTGATGATATTGTTGATATTGTTGGATAATGAACCGTTGATGAACCGCTGCATGTTCCCCTAAAACAGATATTCACCGAAACCAAAGTTATTATAACATGTTCAAGCTGACATTGTTTACGGTTTAGTCTTGATTTTGTAAAATCCCGCGAAAGAACCTATTTCTCGGTTTAAATCATAGACTTGTAAAATCCCGTGAAAATGGAAACATCCTGGTAATTGTAAAGTGCGTTTCCGGATCTATCTTACGGTTTATTCTTGGTTTTCTAAAATCCCGCGAAAGAAACTAGTTTTCGGTTTAAACCATAGAATTGTAAAATCCCGTGATGATGGAACCATCCTGGAGAACGGAAAGTGTATTTCGAGTCTTATCTAATGTTGGTGCTACAGTTTCTACTTCGAAGAAGGGATAAAAGGGTGTACTTCATGAATTGGATGTGTGTTTGGATTTTCGTCATGACAGTTTGGGTATTTCAAAGTTTTACGGGGTTATGCTCATTTAACCATGGTCGGGATGAAACCATTATCAAAGTTCACCTTTAAGATCAAAAGAGGCTAGATTTGAGCTTTTAACAAGATGTGACAACGGAGTTAATTCACTATTATTTATTTGAGGTTGAAGTGAAATATCACGAGCAAGTGTACTTAGTATCTGAAGGTATCGGGGATGGATGGATGAAGATTCTTCGAGATCCTTGTTCGAGCTTTTTCCAAAAACAAAGACTTGGAAATCTAGTTATTTTTAGGAGTCTTTTCCTTCTCTTTTACCACGTGGGGGAATTGGGCTCTGTTTACCACAAAAATAACTATCACTTTAAGGAGTTACGTTGTAGTGCTCAGTGTCACATTTGATTGTGGATTTTCAAGAGGTAATGTACGTCTTATACTTGATGGTTGGTTGGTTGAAGAGTATAGAGTACATAGAGAGTACTTAGAGATGCTAATGGAAATTGGCACCGCTCTTTGTTACATATGTGCAAGTATAAGTCACGAGTTCGGGTTAGTTTACTTGAGGTCAAATTCATCATATTGGGTTTTCTCCATCACCGTCACGACATATAGCCTCTTGAATGATAATGAGGTTGATTACAAGTTTGCCAAGAGTAGATGAAAAGAGAGATTTATGACGCCTGCTCACATCGATTCAGCCTCGTACTTCATCATTATGACGCCTGCTCACATCGCCTCAGCCTCGTACTTCAACATTATGACGTATGAACACTTGGTTCATGCCTCGTTCTCTAAAGAAAAGAAAAGTGTACGTCTCAGTGCGCTTTATCTTCGAAAGAAGAGAAATCTTCTTATGACGTATGAACACAACAGTTCAAGCCTCGTACTCTAAAGAAAAGAAAAGTATACGTTTCAGTGCGCTTTATCTTCAAAAAGAATAGAAATCTTCTTATGACGTATGAACACAACAGTTCATGCCTCATTCTCTAAAGAAAAGAAATGTGTACGTTTCAGTGCGCATTATCTTCTGAAGAAGAGAAATCTTCTCTATTAATGACCATTCTCATCAACATGTTTCATACTTTTTCCATGCGCTTCAGTCATCAAGTGAACCGGCCTCCATTGATTGTTTTTCTTATTCCACTTGCTCAACTATAATGACGATGGCGACATCATGTGCTAATTTTATGGGGAGAAGTGTGAATAGAATACTTTGGATGATTTCACTTATTTAGTCAAGAATGGCATCTCCGTATGCAATTCTTGAGGGGAGAAGAAGTGTGAATTTTTGCATTGTTGATTGATATTTGAGAATATAAATGGTCATACGGCTCTAAACTCATGTAAGAACCGAGCTTCTTCTTATCGGGTCATCTTCACATGGAGTTTTTTTTCTTTTAAGAGCCGTTGGTTGACATCTTCACTCGGATTGATGAGTTTATCGACAAAGTGCTTCCGGTTAATGCTTCACGATACATCAACATGATGATTCCGAACAATCTATCTCGTCTTGTTTGATGTGATTGGTAGTTTGGTGTTACCATCTTGTGTGTTCGTTATGGCCCGATTGTCGATTTCCTTGATGAACATCTTTCTGTTCTTGTTTGATTGGGAGGATTTTAGTTAAGGGATTTGCAAGATGTAAGTTAATAGGGATGCTTTTGGTGTGAGTTGAAGATGTTAACTATCTATTCCCAACCGGACAATCTTGAAGAAGGTCGAGTCTACAGCTTGTTCTACATTTTCTCGCTACATGATAGAAGACTAAAGACGAGTTGCAATTTAACGATCTAAAGACTTCTTCTTAATCGGGCATTTATCAAACAGATTGTCGGTTTAGGGAGTGCACTAATTGGGGAGAGTGATATGTCCGATTTAATCCCCAATTAGACTTGCTCACATCAGACTTGAAAGATGTTGATTCTCACAAAGACTTCAAGCGCTCTTCTCAATGATTTCTAGTATTTGGGTCGATAATATGTTGTCGATTCAAGTGTCAAAACCAGCAAGGGGGAAGGAGACAATCATCTAAACGCGAGTAAACTTGATGAACTTAATACTTCTAAGTAATTGAAGATATCCCGGGAAGACAAATGTTATTACCGCAGAGAAACTCAAGGTTTGACTCATGGCGAGTAAACTTGATGGACTTAATACTTCTAAGTGATTGAAGTTATCCCGGGAAAACAAATGTCATGACCGCAGAGAAACTCAAGGTTTTACTCATCAAGGCGTTTAGTGTTCTTATTCCAACTAGGTGGGGGAAGTGATGTTAGAGTTAGTTTCTGAAGATGAATGAGGTACACTGGTGTGTGATGATCTCGATGTTATCGCAATCATCAGGGGAGAGAGATTGTGTACATTGGGAATCTCAGCTGTTTTACTTGAGGGCTTAATCTGTGATTCGAGATATAGTCACTTATTCCGTGTTGACATCCGCAGATTGTCACCCGCCGAGATAATCGATGATTCGCCCGCTTCTTCAATGTTATCGGTTGTTCTCTCTTTGGGAATGTGTGTACTTGGTCCTTGAGCTTCATACACGATCATCGGGGAAGAAAGCCATTGTTTACCACAAACATTGGGAGGTGTTTTCCTTCCGGCATGATGTGTATTCGGGAGAGTTCTTGGATATTGGTGTACTTCGGGTTCTTGAGCTTCATACACATTCATCAGGGAAGAAAAATGTGAACATGGGAAGGTGTTCTTCATTCCCCTCATGTAGTGTATTCGGGAGAGTTCTTGAGCATTATACTAAGAGACGGACTGCATCATTTCAACTACTCGGGGGAAGTGGTTTCTTGACAACTTCTGGTCTGGATTGCTTCAGACTTCAGTGGGTATGGAATTTGAGAAGATTATTTTAATGTGGGATGATACGTTGCTGTTGTTCTATTGGATGATATAACCTCGAACGAAGAATCACGGTGATTATTCTTAAAAGGAGCAGCTGGGATTATGATAATGGTGTGCTTCTTTGTACACCTGGCTAAAGCAAGCTTGAAATAGAGCTTCAAATCTGCTCATCTAATGGATTTTCGGTTTGGGGGGAAGCTACCAAAGTCTCACTTTCAAGTGGCTCAATTTCTCTCTTCGATTCAAGAGTCTTGGAAGCTTTGGTGGTGAATGTTTAAGAGATGACGAATTCCATCTTCTACGATGTGCTGCTCGATATCCTTATCTCGGTACTCGTATCATCATTTTCTTAAACTATAGCATCTAATCTATCTTTGTAAATACTTATATAAAAAAAAAACCAAATAGAAAAATATAAAACCCTCAAAAACCCATAAAAATCAGAAAATTTCAAAAATACCGAAAATATGTTTTCTCAAGACATGTCTTCTGGTATCGATAACATCTACGGTCTTAGAAATGTCATTCAATAATGGCACGGGACTTTAGATGAAGTTCGAGCAGGAGGTGTAAATATTTCTTTCTAAACATGTCTCAAAAAAAAAAAAAAAAAAAATGGCTTACGATTATTTCGATCAGTAACTCAAGCTTCAAAAATGGCTTACGCTTATTTCGATCAGAACTGGCTTCAAAAATGGCTTGCGATTACTTGATCGTGACCGTGTTAAACTATGGCTTGCTATTATTTCGAGATAGCAACCGCTCTTTATATAAAGGAAAGTGCCGCACTAAACAATTTTTCCAAATATTTCGCACTTATCCTAAAACTAATTGAGGAAAGTATGTCAAGGACACTGTTCCTACACAAATGTTTTTCCGTCTAAAATTCTTCGTAAAAATATTTGTCGCTTTCAAAAATGGTGGTAAATGAGTTGCTTGAAAATCAATCAGTTTCAGAGATTTTCATAAAAATTGAAAACTCAATCAATGACTTCAGCGCTTTTAAAATTTTCAGAAAAATAAGTCATTGATTGAGGGGGAGAATGTTTTCAAATTTACGTCATCTAACGGACTTTCTTAATTATCCTATATGCTTAATTAAAAATGATGTTAACCTATGTTGAAGGACTAGGTGCCTAGGATATGATTGCTAGGATTAGATGATTAGAGTTTGATGAACACATTATTCCCATACATTTATATGATCTGATTGAGATGTTGCATTGACTTTTATTAGTCGATTGTTGTTTGGGTGATGTTGACCACCATATATTTGTATGTGTGTTCACTAACGTATGCAGGTATATTGGTATAAAAGAATGTTCCCGATCCGGATCCCACAATTGAAGATCATTGGATGCCGAAAGGAAAGGGTAACTATATCTTGGGTTGACAAATGAAGAGACGGAGCTTAATTGGACTTCTATGGAGAGTTGGCATAAATGCAACGTAAGAGGTCTCACTGCATCAGCAGATGGTTTTCTTCTAAGTGATTGAAGAAACATAGCTTAATTTGACCTCGGTTGGCATTCCAAATGCAACGTAAGAAGAAGTCTCACCGCATCTGCAGACGGTTTTTCTTCCAAACCCTACAAAGAACAACAATGAAGCTTCTCAACCACCTAACGATCTTTGTGCGGGATACCATTTTTAAACAATTTTGAATAATTTGATTAAATTGTTTTGAAAATGGAAAATATTGTTTTGAAAATATATTGGACTAATTTTTGAAAATCACCGGACTTCATGTTATCAAAACCTAAGTCACTCAATTATTGACTTCATCATGGATTGAGAGGAGAGTGATTTAAAATAAAATATTTTCAAACGATGTTTCTTCACAAAAGTTCCGCCTTGTACGATAATAAGTGGTGATCTAAAGATTTAATGTTATGTCATGGTATGATTTTTCTTTAGAATCAAGGTCTTTCAAAATGAAATTTTTCTCGTCTTGTTTGATTGTGAAATTGTTTTATTTTACTAAAAGATCTCTTAAAACTATCATACCGACACTAACAATCTTTAATGTCTTAAATTGGTCCTTATCTGTCATTTTCAAAAATTAAATCTTGCCACGCCTTTCCCAAACTCTTTTAAATGATTTAATCAATTGGGATCACAAATCTCAAAAGGTTTGAAATTTTGATCGGGTGAGAGATCGTGATTTAAATCTCATATCTGCTTTTAATGGAATTGGTTTTAGTCCTTTATAGGCACTCCCGCTCCATGTACCAAACGATTTCAAATATACAATGCACATGTTGAGGAGGAGCATTTATACAAAACAAGATGAGTATTTAAACCAGCGACATTTTCTCCTATGTTTTCTAAACCTAATTAAATCACTTGGGATCCAAAATCTCAAAGGGTTTGATATTTTGATCGGGGAGAATTTGTGATTTAATAATGAAATTTGATAAAAGGTGATCGCTTTGATTTAATTGTGCACGCTTTGTCTCATATGTGCTAAACGCTTTCAATCTCAAGCATATATTGAGGGGGAGCATTTTTAAAGAAAAGAAACTATCAAGGTGCAAATGCTTTTATGTTTTATCATAAAGTACCTTGATTGAGTTTTAAATGGTTTCTTAATGGCTTGTGTGATCGTAAATGTGATTCAAAAGAACTCTTGCCTCTATGTGATTAAATGATTTCAAATATCCTACGCACATATCGAGGGAGAGATTTTACCAAAGAAAATCAAATGGCTTTTTCTAAAGAAATTGTGATCAAGAAATTATTTCAAAGAAATTATTTCAAAGAACTATTGCCTCCATGTGCTAAACAATTTAAAAATCATATGCACATGTTGAGGGGGAGCATTTCTAAATGATCAAAACTATTAAGGTACAAAATGCTTTGATCTAGTATCACAAGTACCTTGATTGATTTTTCAAATGATTTTTCAATTGGTTTCAAGAAGGAAAGAACAATACCAAAAGACCGACCAATTTACTTTATGCATGGTGTTATAAGGATAGTTAGGTTAGGTATTTGTTCCCACGATCCGCTGTAACCGGAGGGATCTACCGAGGACAATCCACTAGATAGTGTAGAGTCCTTAGGTATATTGAAAAAAAGGAGAAAATGAGAAATGGGAAGAGTGCGGATCGAGACAGAGCTAGTATTGGAATAAACCCAACAAGGTTCTAGTAATGAAGTCTCGGTAAGCAATCAAGGGGTTGAAGAATGAAAAGAAATGTATGAGAAAAGGGTGAAAAGAAATAGCCTCCATCAATTCAACCTTAGGGCGAAACCGGTTCAATTCATAAGCTACCGTGGTTACTAAGGTAACACTGTATTGAGCTAGTATTGGAATAAACCCAACAAGGTTCTAGTAATGAAGTCTCGGTAAGCAATCAAGGGGTTGAAGAATGAAAAGAAATGAATGAGAAAAGGGTGAAAAGAAATAGCCTCCATCAATTCAACCTTAGGGCAAAACCGGGTTCAATTCATAAGCTACCGGTGGTTACTAAGGTAACACGGTATTGAAGACAAGACGTCATGGACCCAAAGGACGCATCGCACTAAACTTCCCAAACTACTCAAGTTCCTCTTAAAAGGGCTTGTTTCATTCTCACGGGAACCGACATAATCTATCGACTTTCTCTTAGAGATTGTTGATATTGAAGAAGGAGACCCTCTCCTAGTCTCCCAAGACAGAACCAAATATGCACAATCGAGTCTAGAGCCAAGAGATCATCCACAATATCTCATTAGGACACTAAATTCTTGAAGACTTGCTGTTTCACACAATGTGGAAAGTAAGAATATATTAAGAGTCCTACGCATTATCCTTGTGGTATTGCCAGAACATCCGAGTGATATGTAAAAGTATTCACGATGAAGATGGAAATCCTTCTAGAGCCAACATTAAACAAGCTCTTGGTGGGTGACATGTGAGATCTTTTCTAAAGATCATGCTTGTGACAACTGGATAGAAACAATGGGGCGATTCAATCTTGAATCAACCTTGGTCCAGGAATGGAATTGACGAATACTTTTGGAAAAACCGTTCGATGTGCAAACCTTCTTTTCTCTAGCACGTCGAATGTGTATTCATTTCAAATTCAAAAGTATCTCGATTGAAAATACTTTTAGAAAACCGCTCGATGCGCGAATCTCTTCTTTTCGCTAGCACGTCGAATGTGTACTCATTCTCTAATACAAAAGTATTTTGATTGAAAATTGATCTTTCTCATAAAACCTTCGTCAGATTGCAAAACTCTTTCTTCAAGCAATACGCGATTGTTTTTCAAATCGCTTTTCATCAATCGGTGAATCTCAATTTGTCGGGTTTACTCACTCCGTGTTGTCTTCTTTGAGACGTTCGGTTTGAGAACAACTAGAACAATTGCGAAACCCCTGTCAAGGAGATTCTTAGGAATCCTACCGATCACAGCGATTTGTAATCGATCAACGGGAACCGTGGGCGTGTACCTCAATTCAACGAAAGTGATCAAAGACACTTTCGCGCGCTTTATTGCTAATCGTCAGATGCGTGTACACCCGACGATTGCGGTGATCGTAATTGAAGAGTCAATCCAAAGCCGCAAGTTCACAAAGAACCACACTTAATTGAAGAAATCATGATGGTGCATATCTACATAACACGGTTCGATATCTTTATACTATGCTTCGCTACATCACGCAAATATCATGAACCGAAGAAGGCTTCCGCTACTCGATGGAAAGATGTCATGATTCAAAAGTGTGAGCATGTCGGTCCAAAAGTCACAACTTCACATGATGGCAACACAATAAAGGGTGATCCAAAGATTTACTGTGGCTGATGATCTCAATGAAAGCTCGTAGATCATCAAAGATGTGGATCAGTTAAAGGCCTCCACTAAAAGTAGAAAACTATGCGGACTTTGAAGTTGCACTGCTTATGCACAAAGATTGCGGAATTAAAGAATTGAAGTCTACGAGCTCAAGAACAAAGTCAAGAATAGAATGCTAGGAGTCGAAATGTAAAACATGGGGTGACCTCCCTTAGGGGGAGACTGTTAGGAATTAGAAAATTCCATAGTGAAGAGTCGGTCACCCCAAATATTATCTAGCATAAGTTAGCTCGTAGACATATCGTTAGTTACGTTATTTACTGTTTTATTAGTTAGTTATTAGTCTAGTTTAGTGTAGTGCAACACCGTGGAGGAAGGAAGGGTCTTTACCCAATCGTACACCGATCCACGTGTCGATAGGAGGTCGTGTATTCAGAATTATAAATACCCCTTCCATCCATGGAAGGGTGTGGTTTCTTTGAATAAACCTTTCACTTTGATAAGCAACTCTCTTTCAAGGAACCTCCTCTCAACTCTCTTCATCTATCAAAATGGCTTTCTTGTTTAATCACAATCCTAGACCACCCGAATCATCAAACAACATAATATTCACGATCCTACAAGTCTTGGCTTAGAAACGCCGCGTTTTACATGCATGTAACTTAGATTTTTGACTTGTCACCACTAAAAAACTCCCCATATCCAACAAAACCCTTTATTCCCTACCCGAAGCCTAACATTATAACCCTTTGTAAAGATCTCTTAGATAGTTATTCCTAGGTGCTTACGCTAAAGCGGTGGAGGTTTGATCTATTCTCAAGCCTATGGTAATCTATTTGCTATGACATGTAGTGAGTGTTTATCTTCCATTTCCTTACCTGTTATATTTCATATTAACCCGAGAGATGAGAGATTCCAAACACCAATTTTGAGGTGCTAGTATATAATTTTCATGCTTGTTTTGACTATTGTGGCGCTTGTACTTGTTGTAGATTGTTTTAAACCTATGCTAAATGACCCCTAACTCATAAATTGATTAACCAAAATCACATTTGCTTGGGGACAAGAAAATTCCAAGTGTAGAGATATTTGATAAGGATTTAAAACATACGTTTTTAGGGGGTCATTTAAGCCCTAAATTGATACATTTTATATCCGTTACTGCTTAAAATCGTTTATTTTCACATTTTAGGTCTTTTGAAAGCAAATTGTTGGAATGAAGCATTTTTTGACGAAAAGGAGCGAGAACATAAAGAAAACGACAAATTCAAGAATACAAGGTTGTTTTAAAAGCCTGACGGCATCCCAACTCTAAAGGTGACGTCATCGCTCACAAGGTTTTCCAAAAAGTCTCAAGCGAAGGCTCATGTCATATTTTGGTCTTAACACCTGACGGCGTCACGCCTTAACTCAGAATAGCATCGCCTTTACTTTCTTCACCAGACGACCAAAATCCTTCCAAGACGATGTCCAAACGAAGCCCAAACGTCGTCACCAATTTCTAGATGACGTCGTCCCAACGATGACTTGTCCAAAATGAAACCCTAATGATGGCGATCAGACGGCGTCACCATCAAAAGACGACGCCGTCACGCGTGTAAATCTATATATAGACTTCGAATTTTCTGTATTTTGTGTGCATTATTTTGGAGAGAAAATCCTAGTTCGTTAGGAGTCCGACTTGGGCAGTATTTTAGGGTTTCAAACCCTTTTGTACACTTAAAGATAAATTTGTTTATCCATTCTATCACCATGTTTCATCTATGTTCAATTGTTTGTTTATGATCTTGTTTATCTATCATGCGTAACTAAATTAATTAAGTGTTTGCTTAGATCCAATGAAACCTAGTTGTTGATTATTGTTAGGTTGTCTCTTGTTTTAATTGGTAGACGCTTGAGTAAGGAAAACTGGATTCTTCTTTAATTGTTGCGAGCTTGAATGTCCTAAATAGCAAAAACCTTAAGAATGCACTTAGGCCATCGTTGTGTTTATTGCGTTAGTTGTAGCTTAAGGATAATAGAGTACTCGGGGGAGATACTTCGGTACTTGGCGATCCCGAATGTTCTAGAGGAGAGTTACTGATTGGCTCCTGAACAGTCAAGTTTAATCACACAAGCTAACCACTTGTGAATGGTCAACCGTAATAAACTTAAAACAGCTCAGAAAGCAATGCAATTAAGATCAGAGGAATATAGTGGATTCCTGGGTCGTTAAGTCCCACGGAGGATGAATGGTGTTTGAACAAATTCAGATGTCGAATAATCACTAAGGATAGTGATCAGTAAGGATTTTGGATTATTTATACCTAAAGAAAAAGTTTGTAAATTACAGCGACTTAAATGCAAATTAAAGAAAATTAAAATGATAAATTATATTAAATAAACGCTATCACTATTTTTAAAATTGATGAACGTTTAAAACCTAAAACGTACGTTTAAATAAAATTACGTAAACGTACAAAATAAAACGTGGGTTTTAAGAAATAAAATTCCTACAAATATGAAAATGATATTTTTACAATCCTAATAATAAAAGAAAATTATTAGAAAAAGAAAATTATTTTTAAAACTATTTATTTAATTATTATTAAATAAAAACTATTTTTAACTATTTAAAATGCACTTAAATACAAGAAAATATAAAATTAACCTAGAAAAATGAAATTATAACTTAGAAAAATCTAAAATATTATAAAACTAATTTTAAAACTGAAAATATATTTTTTACACTTTTTATCTATTTATTATGAATTTAATACTATTTAAAACTAATTAAAATGCTAGAAAATACTTTTTAAACTAAGAAAATTATGGAAAAATACTTTTTATGACTTTTATATTTATCTTAATCTATGAAAATTAAAAACTTATTTTTTTAAAACTTTTCTGATTTATTTGTAATAAAAGCTAATTAAAAGGATTAAAAACTAGTTTAAAATAAGAAAAATATCAAACAGTGGCAGAAAATTATGAAAAATTCAGGAAAAGTCTAAAATATTATTCTAAGTCTATAAAAAATATAAAAACATATGCTTATGTTGAAGAATATGAAGCTGTAGTGAAAGAGCTTAAAAATAAGCACTAAAAATAAGCTATAAGCTACAGGAATAAACCAAATGATTAGCAGAGCTAAAGTACACTATAATAAGCCTAATGCAACTAATTAATACTACTCTAGACCACTAATGATGCCTTGCTAAGATTTGAGCTTATGAGATTAATTAAGCAAAACAGTTATTAAGGGGGCACCTTTAAGCTAATGCATAAGCAATCCTAATAAGCTAAGGGGAAAAACAGATATTGGGACCTAAAGTTCACCTAGCGAGACTACACATGTGCCAAATCTCACCTCACAAGCTTCAATGAAGCTTGTGTAAAGGTCAGAAGATGCCCTGCACACTCAATGTATGTCGAGTGTGTGCACAGTGGCACTGAGGCTTATAGGAAGTCGATAAAGAGCTTATAGGAGCTTGATAAAGGAAAACAAAACCGAGATTATTAAACTAGACCAACCGAACTTGCAAATGTCCAAGTCTCGTAGATTTTTATGTAGAAATGAGCTCATGAAGATCACACAAAGTTTTGCAAAAACTGGCTTTTTCAACTTTGACTTTTAAAGACAGAAATGAAAGGTTTGACTTTTATGAGATTTGAATCAAATTTGTGAACTGATTATGATAACTTGTGATAAAATAACACTGATGCAAGCTATATTACTAACTTTTAAACCTATATGCAAGATTACACTAACTGATTCAAACAGAAATGGAAACTAGAGCAGATACAAAATGATTTTGACTTTTAACTGAACAAGGACTAGTTTTTATGGTTTAATTGAGCTATTAAGACCTAATATGACTTATAGCAAACAAGAACAAGAGCTTGAACAAACTCTAACATGGTTTATACAGTGGATCCAAACACCACTTTAGTAGGCTGTTATGAGCTTTTTAGCTCTAAAATAGATTTTTAAACTAAGTAACCTATTGATTAACTGATAATGATTATATTTAAACAACATTAAACTAGAATTAACAAGGTTTAATTACTAAAACTAGAAAATGTAAATTTCAAAGAAATGGCTTACAATTATGTTTGTGCTCAAAACTAAGAGCTGAGAACTGATAACCACTCCTATAGGCTTACCACTAAGCCTCTAAACCAATAACAATCCATGTTTTACCCTGCTTCAGCTTCCATAACTATATTCAATGATTTTTGAATTTTTAACTAATTTATTGGTATTTTTGGGAATTTATCTTTCTTGAAACTAAACTGAATTTAAATGGTTCTAAAGGCTTAGAAAAGCTTTAATAAGAGCTTATATGAGTTTATAAGTTCTTAATAACAACTACAATCACATTCAAATAGACTTGAGATTTTTAATCTTGAAAATCACACAAACTGAGTTCATATGTATAAACTGAAATTGACACTGTAAATGAGTTTGAAAACACTGGAATATGATTACAAAGTATTAAAAAGCTTGAACATACACTGGAAGACTTAAAATATTTAATACGACATACATAAAATTAAATTACACTACTTAGATATCCAAACTGCTTCTTTTCTTCTTTATATTGATCTCTTTTCATTCTTTGTCGACCTGGGAATATCCCACCTCACTTGAACCGTTGGATCATTCCAAATCATCTTATTCAAAGCACTTGGCACTTTTGGCGGAAAAGTGGTTTTGGGTGGGTTTCTGCAATTAATGCAGTTTGGTGTATGTGGAGGTGGAGGGGGGTTGGTATACAGGTGGGGGGATAAGGTGGAAAGGTGGAAAGTGGTGGTGAGGTGGTGAAACCACCTGGTTTCTGGTTTGCAGTGGGGGGAGAGGAGAAGGAACAGTGGTGGCGGTATTTCTAATTTTAAAATATGGGCCGGGTTGGAATTTTGGGCTTGGCTGGGTTGGATATTAATAAAAGGGGTCCGGTTTGGTTTTGTATTAATATAAGGACCACATTTGTAATTTGGCCAAACATGAGGGACTGAAATTGCCAATCTTCCAAAGTTCACACAAGGACCATTCCTGCCATATGTGAATAGTACAAGACTACTATTGCATAAAATTTCATTTTCATAAATCAAAGGACTATATTTGACATTTTCAAAACTTGAGGGACTAAAGTTGTAATTTTGCAATTTTAAATTTCAAGGACTTGTTTTGACAACTTCATGAATCCCTAAGGACTTAAAATGATATTTTTCTTTATTTTGATTTACCAGGGACTGTTTTTGATAACTTTTGAAACTTGGGGGACTAAAACTGCTGATTCGTTAAAATAAACACAAATATCAAAATATCAAATTAACCGTAAAACCCGACAAATCAACCTTTTGGGAAAAGGGTTAACGTGCCGAATCTCACGAATGTGATAAAAGTGATACCGGGAAAGTGATTTCCCCGGGTCGTGTCCCAACGAGGTGTGAAATTGACGGTTTCGATGAGCTTCGTGATTAAGACTTGAATTGGTTTAACGAAATTTTGGATTGGATTACGCTAATCTACAAATTAAAGAACGAGAATGAAAATAAAGAGAGTAAAACAATGTAAACTCTAAATAAACTACTACTAAGCCTAAGTAACAATAAAACGATGCTAAATTAAGTCCTACGAGTGCAAAACTAATTTTCCTACATTCTAAATGACCAAAAATAATTTTAGGAAAAAGCCGGGTATTTTTTCGCCTTTTATTTTATTTTCTACAAATTAAAAACTAATTTAAACTAAATTAATTACTAAAAATACTAAAAAGTTTTGGAAAAATATGCAAAAATTACAAAAAAATACTTTACACTACGCTAAATCTAAGAAAAATAAAAAAAAAGACCATAACTACTTTGGGAAATAAGCAACTAATAAGCTAAATAAGAGGAAAAGTTTAAAAATACAAATGCTTTAACTATTGATAAATGATTAAATGTGCACGAAATAAACAAAATGGACACAAGGAGCAGTTGGCTTTGGGTGCGTGGTACTGGTCGTGTGCAGCAGACTAAATGGTCCAGTGTTCGGATCCTGCTTTAGTCACTTATTTATTTTTATTTTTTTTGATTTTTTTTCTTTTACAAAACTAAACAGGTGATCAAAGTAAGCTTTGTGACAAAAATATAACCCTTGAAAACTTAGAAACAAGCTGTGAACAGCTTGTTTTCAGTAGACTTGGTAAATAAAAACTATGACGGGCTGTTTGGGACAATGGCAATCAAATGGACTACAAAAAAAAACTACGACAAACTTCTATAAAAAGCTACAAACTGATGAATGTGAATCTACTAAGCTAAATTTAATTAAGGAACATAAAAGGAAAAAAAAGTAATCTGTTTTGGACAGCAAAAAAGCTGCTGTTTTGAGCAGACCTCAACTAAACACCCCTTTTTGCTAAACTTTGAACACAAAATAGCATGAAAGGCAATAGATAAGCACCATGATATGACAATTAAGCTAAGATGTGCATAAATAAGCTACAAATAAGCATAAACAAATAGGAAAAACAGTTGGGAAAGATGGCTATTCTAGGGAAATCCTAAAACCAAAGACATGGCCAAATAAGCAAACTAGCTACAATGAAGAGCTATAAAAGCTAAAGAGTGGTTAATCCTAATCTAACTACACTTAAAAGGCACTACAATCCTAAATAAGCTGAAACAGAAAGTCTAATAAGCCCTTAAATAGGACGCTGCAGTTGGTGTTGCAGCAAATCAGTGGCCAAAGGGCACTTTTGAGTGCTTATAAATAAGCACTTATAGGCTGCCAAATTGAGAAAATAAGCTGGAACTACTAACTTCTCAATACTGAGATCTCAAAATAACCAAAAGTGGGGCAAGGTTGTCCCTTGACAGCTTATAAATAAGTCAAAGGAGAGTCTTTAAATCATTGATGCGGTCTTTAATAAAGATGAGCAAAACAGTCCCACGAGATGCTTTCTAGCTTAAATTTAAGCTACCTACAACCTACCAATTCCTAAATAAGCTATCCTAGGTAGAGTTCATACAAGTGAGATCCTAAAAAGCTAATTCTAAAACTAAATTGGGATTAAAACAAGCTAGGACAAGATCTGATATAATGGCTAATTGGACAATTGTTTGGTTTTTCAAAGCTTTTTTTTTGACATAGGCAAAAACAGAACTAAATGACCTAGATACCTATTGACACTTACTCAAAACATCATACAGAAATTGATGACAAACCACAAATGGGTCAAAAAATGGTTTTGACCCATGAACTACACTAATCCAAACACCCCCTTTAGAGGGGAAAACAGATTTTAGTTCGAAAAAGAAATTGAGACTTTGAAACTTGGAAAAACTGGATTGCAAACTTCATAAAAAAACTTATCCAAACTCTTCTACCACGCAAAATTTTTGAGACAGAATCAAATTTAAAACATACAAACTGAATAAGGAATTAAAGACTGAAATGTAAATTGCATTGACTGGAAATTAAAAATTACATTAAAATTAAATGACAAGAATGTAAATGGGACTAGAACTTGGAGAAATTCTAGACAATTTTTTAACACTAACTTCAAATGCCTATTTATACAGGAAACTAAAAAAAATGTCTTCTCTCTCTTGGCTTCTTTCCTGATGTGTTTCTTTTTTGTGCTACTTCTGTGAGTGAAAACCAGCAAAGACCATCCTTTGGCTTCTTCAAATTAATCCTGGTCATTTATCTTTCTTGGTGCCCTCTCCATTAACGATGACCATTGGATCACTTTTGATTCACCAGATTGCCAGTGGCTATGGACACATGTGACTTGTTCTTGGGAAGGAGATAGTGTGTTGGGAGTTTGGGATTGAGAGGGTCAGGAGGAGAGGGGAAAGGTTTGGCGGGTAAAAGGGTTTACTGGGTTTTTTATTTTGTTTTTTTTTTGGTTTAGGTTTTAGAATGGGATAAAAGGGGGAAGGGAAAGGGTTGGTTTGTTTTTGTATAATGGATAAGCCCAAGGACTATTCTTGTAATTTGGCAAAACTTGAGTGACCAAAACTGTAGTTTTCCAAAATTAATCATAAGGACTATATTTGACAAGCTTTATTAACCAAGGACCATAAATAATATTTTCCATTTTTGAAAATCCCGGGGACTTGTTTTGCCATTTTTGAAAATTGGGGACCTGAATCGCCATTATGCAAACTTTGTTCGCTTTTAGTCGTTTTACTCATTTTGCATTTAAAACATATAAAACGCAATTTTGAGATATTTTCAGATTTTGATGCATTTCGAGTGTTTTAAATGTTTTGCAGCTCAGATTGACCAAAATGATGAGTATTTACACACTCATCAACTGCCAATTATGCTAACTTGATACGTTTTTCACCAGATTTTGGCATTTTTGCATTTAAAACACATAAAACACTTATTTGTGATATTTTTATCATTTTGATGCGTTTCTGAGTGTTTTCAGATGTTTTTGCAGTTTAAATGGTACAAAAATGATGAGTATTTAGAAACTCATCAGTTACAATTCATAGAATTAGGGAACTAGGCACCCTCCTATGACAAACAATGAATACAATGCACCAATTAAAATGTGGATGTGACAATTCAACCGACCAATAAAAGATAACTAGGGAGTAAGAAATCTAAGTGAACACGTTTTTAATTATCCTAAGAAATACATTCAATCGATCCATAGCTTTTACCTTTCATTAGTTTAATTCATTTTTAAATTAAATGGTTAAGTAGTTTAGTTGGTAGATATACCAACCCCCACTCTTCAAACCCCGAGATTTTACTTGCTTTCCTTAAAAAATATAAAAAAGATAAAAAGAATCACCTTCAACCTCACCTTTTCGTCATACATATCTAATAACATCTTTATTCCCCTAGAGAACGACAACCCCTGGGCTTTCCCATACTACACTGCAACGATTTGGTACACTTCCTAGTGGGTTGTAAAGCTTTCTCGTTGAAAAGGAAGTCTTTCGACCCCGAACCACGCATCAACACCTCATTGTACAACCTTCAAAGCATTAAGTGAAACTCATACTTAGCCTCATATATATATAAAGATTGATTGAATCTTAATAAAATTTCTTTAATGCCATGTACCTCGCGGCACAGATATGCATTCTACAGTTTTGCCATTTCCATACATTTAATAGATGCAAACACGTTCTATAAAATATAATTTAAAAATAATAGAAAACGAATGTGATATCACAGTTACCAAAAGAATAAACAAAAGTGACAATTCAGAACATGCATATAATTTGGCAGTCCTAATAACTTCAAAAAAAGCAAATTACTTAATTTTTCTATGATCTTGAACATAAAATGTGAGAGTCGAGAATCTAACTATCAGATGTGTGTATGTGTAAATAATTTTCACAATATAAACAAACTCCACAATTTAGTTAGACCAAATATAAGAAATATCATGATATCATAATACTGATTCAGGTGGAAATTTTTTCGACTATTTATAGTGTTTAGATGCCAAATAGAGTACAACAATCTCCTAATAAGGTAAAAGGAGTAAATCATGGTTTGTAACATGAAGCAAAACTAACATGGGTTTATAACTGTGAGGGACTTTTGCATTATCCAACCTGACTATTTTTGCCACACTACCACCTAATCAAGGCTGACAACTACGCTAGATTTGCAAAGGGAAACAACATGGTCTTGCAATTGGAAGAAACACTGATTCATGTAGGGGAATTAGGTTAATTAAGTAATAGGATTTACATGTAGCATATTGTTGGGAATAATCTATTACCACTGATAGCTGTGGAATACACTGCTAAGTATTGTACTAGCAGTGGAAACGTATTACCACTGCTGGCATATTATTACCACTGCTATTAGAGGAAAACGTGTTTAGATAAGTATAGAAAAGATCTTGTGTATATTCTATATTGTTAGCTTTATACTTATCTTGTAAAGGGCTCCTTGTATTATAAAAGGAGGTTGTAGGTCATTGTCTTAGGTAATGTAACAACTTACAAACATATGTATCATTCACATAAGCTTCAAGGTGTAACCCTAGTGATAAGCAAGATCACTCGTATTATTCATTAATAATATTGGAGCTTAGTTTTGTGTTTAATCTGTGTTTACTTACAATACATCATGTAATTCGTCTTCTAAGTATTACTAAGTAAATTCTGCGTGCTTATTAATATAATACAAAATATCACTGACATAAGGTGTGTGTCTAGATCCATCAATTGGTATCAGAGCAAAGGTTCTGATATTTTGTTTTAGAAGATCCAAGGAATACGCTTAACCTGTTCACTCAATGGAGATGGAAAACAACCAGTCCAACACTTCTACTCCAAGACTTCCTAAGCTCAAACTTAATGAGTTTGAGATGTGGAGGATAATGATTGAGCAGTACTTTCTCATTCAAGACTATGCTCTATAGGAGATCATCTTAATTGGTGATTCTTTCAAGCCTGTGACTAGTACTCAGAAGGTTGGTGACACATATGTTGTGACAGCTTACGTATCCGAGACTAATATTGAAAAGCAATCAAGAAGAATGATCTAAAGGCTAGAAGTTTGTTGTCGATGACTCTTCCTAGAGACCAGATCATAGCTTTCAAAGAAGTTCAAGACCGCTAAAGAACTTTTGAAGAAATTTGCTCGGTGTTTGGTGGTAATGATGCTACAAAGAAGACACAAAAGACATTGTTGAAGCAAAGTTATGAAAACTTCTCTCGCTTCAAGCAATGACTCACTTGATAGCATCTTCACCAAACTTCGTAAGATTGTTACACAACCGATCGTGTTTGGTATTGAGGTAGAAAAGGAAGACCTCAATTTGAAGTTTCTAAGAAGTTTGCCTTGAGTTTCAAACTAATGTTACAATCTGGGAAAACAAAGCAGATATTGAAACAATGAAGCTCAATGATCTTTACAACAACTTCAAACTCATTGAACAAAGATTGAAGAAGGCTGGGAAACTTGGTACAAGCTCAAGCAGCTTGGCTTTGATGTCAACCTCTGTTGACAGTGATGATTCTGAAGATGACAGTGATAATGAAATTGCCACTGCTGGTTCTACAGTTTCCACTGGTAATGTTAGCGTTACCACTGCAGGTTCAAAGAAAAAGATTGCTGGAATTGGAGATCCTAACTCTTATGCTTTTATCTCCACTCAAGTTAATGGCTCTATATTAACTCATGAAGACAGAGAGCAAATTGATGAAGATGACTTAGAGGAGATGGATATTAAATGGCAAATAGCTCTTCTTAGCATGAGGGCTAGGAAATTGTACAAGAAGACTGGCAAGCCAATTCACATCAATGGTGGTGAAACTGCAGGGTTCGATAAAAAGAAAGTAGAGTGCTTCAATTGTCACAAGTTGGGGCATTTTGCTAGGAAATGCAAAAGCCCAAGGATGAAGGACAACATGTCTACTTGGTACAAGCAAAAGAAAGAATCAACTGTGGAAGAACCAAAGGCAATTTTGGCAATTGATGGTGTGAGCTATGATTGGAGTTTCATGGCTGATGATCAAGAGAAAGAACCTTCAGATGCTGCTCTGGTGTCTACTGAATTTGCTCTCATGGATTTCTCTGACTCTGAAGTACAAAACTTTGAAAGTTGTTCTAAAACATATAGGGTCGCTAGAGAAGTTGAAAGGCTTAATGATCTATATTCTAATGAAAGACAAGAGTTGTATAACGCTAGTTATACTTGTGTCAAATCTTAGGAAAGCTATAGCAGATTAGAAAACAAATAGAGCAATCAGAGAGAAAATGAGTCAAAATATAATGAAGATATGATTCTTCTTAGGAGAGAGGTAGATCATAAGACAAATGTGAATGAAGCATATCAAGAAGAGCTTGAAAAACTTAAAAGATAAAAGAAAATGTTAATTTAATCAGACACCGTTATTATCGGTCCTAAGTCAATTGATAAAACTGGAATGCTCAAATCCATGGTAAAGTTAAGTCCGGTATGGGTTATAATATAGTGCCTCCACCACTAAGAGGTGTTCCATCACCTCCAGGTATAGATTTTAGCTCATACAGGCTTAGAAGATTTTCAGGAACTTCAACGTGAATATGGTCCTCTAAAGGACACATCTGTGAAAAGTGAGGAAGGGGTTAAGCTTGATAATGATGTTTTTGAAAGTGCTAGTGACTCATTAGTTGTTGATGAGATTGTTAAAAAGAATGTAGAGGCTTCTTTCCCAAAAGTTGTTAATACCATTACAGAGGAACTTAGGAAACAAGCTAATAAACCTAGATCAACTGTAAGGTATGCTGAGATGTATAGGAACAAGCCTACAGCTCCTAGGGGTAACCAGAGGAGTTGGAATCATGTTAAATCTCAACAACTAGGTAGTGATTTTGTGATGTACAATAAAGCATGCTATATCTGTGGTAGTTTTGATCATTTACATGCTTATTGTGACTATCATGTTGGGAGAAGGGAAGTCCATCGGAATAAAAGGGTGGATTCTAACAAGTTTCAAAATAATGTGCACCCTAATCCACACAGCAAAATGGTCCCAAGAGCAGTTCAATTAAGAAGTGGTCTTAAAACATTTGCCACTGCTAAGTCGGTTCACACTACTCACCGTAAGTCACCTGTTACAAGTGCAAAATCCAAAACAACTTTTGCAAAATCTACACAAACAGGGAAAAGAACTTTTCAAAATAAAAAGGTTCATTAAAACCAACAGTGGGTACCTAAAACCAAACCAACAGTTTCCACTACTCATTCAAAAGTTCCCACTGCAAGGGTTGTAAACAAGAAAAGGGGGGACATGGGAAATGCTGTGAAGGCCTTAGCACGTTGGGAATGGAAACCTAAAGGAATAACCTCATCAACCAATCCCAATGGTGTATCAATGACCTTTGATATATTTAACTATATTGATACACGAGGCAGATCCAAGTCAATCATGGCTTGGGTCCCTAAAAGAAACTAACTCTTTACTTTAATGTGCAGGAACATCCAAGGTCAAAAAGATCAGATCAAGGTTACACAGATAGTGGATGTTCAAGGCACATGACTGGCAACAAGTCCTATCTCTCAGATTTTGAACAATATGATGGACAGTATGTCAGTTTTGGAGGTGGAGTTAAGTGAAAAGCAAAATGGAACAACATGTATGATGCTGGAAGATTTAAAGCAAATAACATGGATTTTTATTATTATTAAACAAAACTGCACACTGAGTGCAGTAGATACATCCATGAGATACATACAACAAGCATCATTACATGAACAGAAAACAACACACAACAACCTACTACAGACATAAGCTTCACATACTACCCCAACCCTACTCCGTCTAACCACCATCTACCACCTATGGCTTCTTTGGAATGGCCCATGTTGGCATCACCTTAGGCGCATTACGCATATCTATCCAGCTATATACCTTAGGGCTTGCTAGCCCCATCACCACTTTTCTAACAGGTGGTGAGGATGATGAAGGTCCCTCTTGTGGTGGTTCTGTCAACAGTGGTGGAAAAGGTGGCATCTGCAGTTCTCCTGATGGAAGGATTCTAGCCAGGGGAGGAACATCCAAGACCCTTGAAGTAGTATCATCATTTGTGCTTGTACATGGGGAAATGTAGCTTGCATTCGAGTTTGAGCTATCTTCAATGATGACAGCTTCTTGTGGCATTGGATGAGTTGAAGATGGACCAGCAGCAACTGGGTTTGAATTGCTCATGGTAATTTTTGGTAAAGTTGCTTTTGACAGATTTTAGGAGAGAGAAGTGTTGGTGTGTTAGAAGTTTGTGGGTGCTTGGTTCTTAAATACAAGATTATGTTGGAATCAGTTAGTCAATGAAGGAAAGGTATAAGTTGTTGAGAAGTAAATGAAGTCTTTGACTTTAGTGGCCGGATTAATGACTTGGAGTTGACTTATGTACTGGGTGGTTTAGTATTGGACTAACCACTGCCATCAGAAATCTTTATCCTCTTTTAGTTATTTTCTAACCACTGCAAATCTTAACAATATTTTCAGTGTATGGTTTATGTTTGTGACATGAAGATGTGAAGGGTTCTTTTTTTACCTTGAAGTTATTGTTGTTTAGTGCTAGTATCTTTGATTGTCCACTACATCTTATGAAGAAGTTATGTCTAACAGTGGAAACTACAATGTAATCAGTGGTAACAGGTACTCTCACAGAGAAATCAGTAAAACAAATAAATTTTATTCAAGTTGTTAATACAAATAAACCGTAAAAACGTTTATTAATATTTCGCTATCTCTTTGTGTTTTGTTGATAACAAATATAATGTTGTCTTAAGTATAATTATAAGGATACATGTTATTTTTGTAAAGCATTTACATATAGCCATTTAAATACAAAAATGTAGTAATTAAGCATTTGTTGTAATAATTTATTAGGATGGGTAAAAACCATAACCCATGGACCATAACCCATGGATCTTAACCCATACCCAAGAAGACTAGATACAATGTATACTTAGATACATTGAATCTAAAGAAAACCCATGGACCAACCCATAACCCATGACCCATAACCAAAATACCCATGGGCAAGAGGAGCGCTCCACGGATCCCTAGGTTTACACTAGACGGATCCCAAGTGGAAGGGATCCGTGGATCCGGGGAAGTGAAGAATTTTGCCTATAAATAGAGAGCCATTTCTTCATTCTAACTCACCCTCTTCTTACTAAATCTCTCAAACACTCTCATTCTCTTCTAACATATAGATCACTTGATCTAGAGAGTTGTTCTTCTTTCTTTCTATTGTGATCCTCATATAGGTCCTTCTAAGGCGAGATCACGAGCATTCTACAAGTCATCCAAGCAAGGGTCCTTGATTGATTTGTCACTCCGCAAGATTTCAGAGCGAAGATCTTGTATTTGATATTTCACATATTTGTTGTGTAATAGTCGTGTTGGTTTGATCCACCGTGTTACGGACTCGGCATCTAGCTTTGTACCGGAAAAAGTGTAAGCAACGTTGTGAAGGCTTCTCCGCCAAGTGAAGGAGTTTGTTGACATAGTGCTTGAACTCTCGAGTAGGTGACTCGGGGAGTGGAGTAGGGCAAGGAAGGTGTCCTTGTAGCCGAACCACTATAAATCGGTTGTGTCATTTCTATCCCTTAACTTTATTTATTTGCTTGCATTATCATTAGATCTATACGTTCTCAACATCCATACGATTTCACATAATATCGGATCTAAAGTTTTTGAAATCAACTTAAAATCGGCAAAACTATTCAACCCCCCCTTCTAGTTTTCCACAATTGGCATCAAGAGCTAAGTTTATAAAAGTTTTAAAGTAAAATTGTATTTTAAAAACTTTTCGATCACTATGGGTTCTGAAAATTATAAGGAACAACAATCTATGCAACGACCACCACTACTTGAAGCTAATGGTTTTATATATTGGAAAAATAGATTCGAAACATATGTGAAATCTAAAGATATTGATCTTTGGTACATTATTGTTGAAGGCGACTTTGAGGCTACCTCAAAAGACGATAAAGGGAATTTAGTTAACATACCTCATGATAAACTAAATGATGAAATGAAGAAAAATCTTTCTAAAAATAGTGAAGCAAAAATGGTTTTATATAATGCTTTACCGAAAAAGGAATTCGAAAGAATTTCTATGCTTAAAACCTCTAAAGAAATTTGGACTTCTTTATTTGTAACTCATCAAGGCAACCAACAAGTTAAGAATAATAAAATTGATTTATTTGTTCAACAATATGAACAATTTTCAATATCGGATGAGGAAACTATAGATCATTCATTTGCTAACTTTAATACTATTATTACATCGTTACAAGCACTTGATGAATCTTTTCTAGCCGTAACCATGTTAGGAGATATCTAAGGCACTTCCATCAAGTGGAGATCCAAGGTGACGGCGATAGAAGAGTCAAAAGATTTGACAATCCTCACCCTCGATGAACTCATAGGCAACCTAAAAGTCTACGAGCTTGTCCTTGCCAAAGACTCAAGCCTCAAAGGTAAAAGAGAAACACAAATCTCTGGCCCTTAAAGCCAAAAAGGCTTCAAGCGATGAAGAGAACTCCTCTTCGAATAGTGACGACGAGGAGTACGCTATGGCGGTAAGGGACTTTAAAAAGTTCTTTAGAAGAAAGGGAAGATACGTCAAACAACCATATGACGATAAGAAAGGCTTTCGGAAAAGAAAAGATGACGAGAAGCCAAAGGATGATCGTAATTGCTTTAAATATGGTGATCCTAACCACTTTATTAGTAAGTGTCCCAAACGGGATGATCAAAAGGCATTCGTGAGCGGCACGTGGGGAATGAGCGACGAGGAGGATGAAGAAATTTGTCTCATGGCAAATGACGAGGTATGTCACGAATACTATAGTAGCTCATCACTTGATGACGACTCTTTGCATAATGAATATGACAAACTATGCAACATTAGCTTAAAACTAGTTAACAAAAATAAGCTTTTAAAGAGTCAAAACCAACGTTTAGATAAAGAAGTCATAGACTTAAAAGCAAAACTAAAACGTTTAGAAAAGGGTAAAATAGCAAGTGGTGAATGTGAACTTTGCGTTTAACTTCAAACACTAGTTGATCATCTAGATTCTAAAATTGCTAGAATGATTACAAACACTTTAGATACGATATTAGATAATGTTAAAACCGGTAACAACCAAAAAGGTTTAGGGATTCAACAACTTGATCCATCAACTAGTGAAAATAAAGAAACAAAATTTGTTAAAGCACTAAAAACCAGCCATCGTTGTGGCGGATCCCACGGATCCCTTGATAAGGGAACCGCTAGTGTACACCAGTGATCCGTGGATCTGCAGTAGCAAACAAAGAGCAATAAAGTAGCGCCTTCATCTAGAACCGATTTTGTGATCATTAATAGGAAGAAACCAACTCACGCTCCACTAGACAACCACCTCCAAAATATAATCCTACTTTTGCAAGAAACAAAGCTCCATCTTTTCAAAACCTAATTCATTTAGGAGACCTAATAACGTTTATCCAAGAAGTAACCATCAAATGGGATGGAACCAAAATATGCAAAACGGTTTTCCTTTTCAAAACTTTGCTCCATGGAATGCATATTCATCTTATCCATACATGTCTAACATGAATGGAATGTTTAACACTAATGGACCCATGAACAAATGGGGACCAAACTTTGAGTTTATTATTGTTTTAGGTGTGCTTAAAGGTCGATCTAGACCCCGATGAATGGGTCAAGGATAGCGGGTGCATGAGGCACATGACCGCAATAGGATCTATTCTCCACATATGAATCCGTAAATGGAGGTAATGTGGTGTTTGGAAATAGCAAAGTAGAATCATCGGTAAAGGCACGATTTCTAACAAATCTCTAACCATTAACGATGTGTGTCACGTAGAAAACCTAAACTTTAATCTCTTAAGTATAGGACAAATATGTGATAAAAGTGCAATGTACTTTTACCGAAACCGTAGTAAGATACTAAAGATGGCATAACCATAGGAAGAGGAATTAGGAAACATGGAGTCTATGTCATTAAAATTGGTAATGAACCTAAAGACAAACTTTGTCTTGCCTCTATGGATGATACTTGACCTATGGCATCAAGATTGGGTCATGCCAATATGCGACTTCTTCAATCGCTATCATCCAAAGATCTAGTAAGAGATCTACCTAAGTTAAAATATGAACATCACTTTTGTGATGCGTTAGGAATTAGAAATTCCGTGTATTAAAGAGTCGGTCACCTCAAGTATATGTAATCGTTAGAAAGCTCGTAGTCGTAGTTATTTTAAGTTAAGTAGTATTTAGTTTAGTAACACCGTGGAGGACGGACGGTCTTTACCCACCGTATGCCCGATCCACACTCTGTGTGTGCGCTTTATTGTAAGACTATAAATACTCTCTACCTCCCAAGGTAGAGAGTTGGAGCTCATAATAATATTTTCTTTCTCTCACTATAGTTCCCAACTCTCTCCTTTCTCTCACTAGAACTTTCTCTCTAACATACTTATACGCCTACTTTGATCATGGTTTAGAGTGTTTGTGAAATCCAATATCTTACAATTGGTATCAAGAGCCATGGTTTGATCACCATCTTTCATGCTCTTTGTTTTGGTGGATTTCATAAGGTTTTGGTGTATTAAGGGTTTAGGAGAGTTTGATTCATTTGAACAAATTCTAGTGGTAAAGTTTGAATTTTGCTTGTACTTTTGTGTTTAGGATCATCATAAGTGTTTATGTTTTGAATTGGAAGGCTTAAATCATTGTGGTTTGGTTGTTTTGGATTGATAAAGTGGTTATTTGTGAAAAAGGACTAAGCGAGTTGAGTCTCGGACTTGTGTTTCTTCAAAGCGAGTTGCTTTGTTATTTGATGCGAGTTGGTACATGCGACTTAGTGCTTAGCGAGTTGATATTTATGCGACTGGGTTCTAAGCGAGTTGTTTCTTTGCGACTTGAGATCTAAAGCGACTTAGCTATTTAGCGAGTTGTAACGCTAGCGAGTTTCTTTAAGCGACTTAGTGTTCAAGCGAGTTGATTGTGTTGCGAGTTGATACTAAAGCGAGTTGGCTATTTAGCGACTTGATTTATTGCGAGTTGACCGTGTTATGAGTTGATGCCGATGCGACTTGGCTATTGCTTAGTTGATTACTTAAGCGAGTTGTTAATTGCTTAGTTGTGTAGTTAGGTACTTATTCATTTAGGCTTGTTACTTCTTCGTGATACATTCTTACGGTTGTTCTTTTGGTTTAGTAAAATCCCGTGAAAGAATCAATTTCCGGTTTAATCAAAGAATAGTAAAATCCCGTAGAGCTTGAAACATGTCTACAAACGCTCCGACTATCATCTCCATCGCTGTCGAGGATGTTCAAGCAATGGTTCAGATACTCGCCCACCCATGCTTGATGAATCGACTACGACTCTTGGGCTCAACGAATTAGATTGTACTGCCTTGAAAGGAAAATGGAGTCAACATTCTCAAATCCATTGATGAAGGACCGATCGGGTTGAGACGACTAGAGATGTACTTGATATCAAAGATGGAACTCGATTTACGGAATGGATGCACCAAAATGTATGATGAGCTTGATGATAAGGAGAAAAGAGATTCGATGTCGATATCGTGGCTTCTAACATTGTTCTTCAAGGTCTTCCTAAAGACATCTACAAGTCGATCAATCACAACACCGATGCAAAGGCAAGATGGGATAATGTCAAGATGCTTCTCTCGTGTTCGAATTAACTATGGAAGACAGAGAATCACAACTCTATGACGAATTTGAACACTTCAAGATGAAACCGATGAGAGTGTCTATGAGTACTATGTGAGATTTCATAAGTCGGTGAATGATATGAGGAACATCGAATGACTATGCCTAACATTCACCGAACTCAAAATTTGTGAACAACATGAATCCCGAATGGCACAAGTTTGTTACTTCGTGAAGCTCACTAAAGGATTGAAGAATACAAATTATGAGCAACTCTATGCCTTCCTTCTTCGTAATGAGAGACATGCCATGTTTGAAAAGATGATTCTTAATCGCTCAAAACCAACCGTGGAGAGACAAGCTCATCTAATGACTCAACCGCCTTCTACTCAAACATCGGAATCACAACCAAAGCCTCACAAGTCATACCCATGGGTAATGGTAATCACAAACTCATTCCCGATCCTATGTTCAAACAAGTCGATGTCGATGCACACGCTGGTAACATCATTAATCAACTAGCTCTTCCGATTAGTCAAAACATGAATTCTCTCCACAAACCAACAACAACCTCGTAACAAAGATCTAACCCACACAATCAAGCTATCAAGAAAGATGGGAGGATCGTGGTGCAACCAGCTCAGAAAGACAAGATGATCGTGGAAGAGGTGGAGCCGGTAGAGGTTATGTTGGTAATCGTAATCGAGGAAGGAATGGTAATCAAGGTCAAGCTAAGCCGATCAAATGTTATAACCGTGGTGGTGAGGGACACATTGCAAGGAACCGCACATCTCCAAAACGTCCACGTAATGCCGATTACTTCAGAGATAAGATGTCGCTTGTACAAGCTCGTGATAATGGTGCCGCTGGATGAAGAGGAATTGTTGTTTCTTGTCGAGGGCAATGCCAAGACCTATGATGCGATGTGGATGAGCAATTTATTCAGAGATAGGTCACAATCATCGAATGCCTTTCAAGTCGCCGATTGTGATGCATACGACTGATGTGGATGATGGACCCATCGCACACACAATTTTTATGGCTAGCATTTCTCCAATGGTTTCTCCCAAGGTCTCATCTTCACCACAAGCTGGCCCATCCAAAGACAAACTCATCTCGAGGTATTAAAACTATACGATGATGTCGATGTGCAAAAGATGCATGACAAAGTACAATTAATCAAACTATTGAATCAAATATTGAAAATATGGGTAATATCAATGTTGTCCCATATGATCAATATGTGAAACAAAGTGAAAGTGAAGTTGTACCAAGTGATGCATCTTCCGCATCAACAATGACTATATTTTTGATGAATACACCGCATGTGCCCCGATGATTCTGTAATTTCAACTAAATGCCTATAAAGAACGTGTTGCTATTTATGAACAACGTGCAAAATTTGAGTTGACCACTGTGAGCGTGAAATGGATGACCAAGTGCGCAAATCATTAGAAAAGTAATTTTCGAGAAGAAGTATTAAAACAAGAGTTAAATTCCTTGCAAGAAAAGCTTTCTAAAACTGCTAAGCAAAAACAAGAACTTCAAGAAAATGTGAAAATGCTTAAGCAAGAATTTAATACAAAGGAATCAAAACTCTTGAAAGATTTTTCTAATCAAAACTTTGAAAACAAACTTGAAAACAAGTTGTACATACAAGGAACACCATTCGATCGCTCACATGATCACTAAGCATAGAGTCTTAAGCGATAAGCATAGCATTCCCTTATTGAGGAACCAAATCCAGAGGTTATTAAAAGGCTAGAAATGCTCATAAGGTTCTTTATGATGGCAATGAAATCCTTAAACCTAGACAAAACCTAGTTGCGCTTGAGTGCACCGAGGAAGATAAGAAATCGATGAAGTCACTAGGAAAAGATGAACAAGAAATTAGATGATCCTAAATGTAAAGAGAAGAAAATAAAGATCACACCCCATGATTACAAGAAGGAAAACTGGATTTCCTTGAACAAGTTTAAGCCTCGTACATTGTTGACTCCCGAACAAGTTTTTGGAAAATAGATTTAGATAAGCGTAAAGTCGAAAATATTGTTGAAACAAACCCTCCCTTTGAAAATGCCTAGAGCGACTGTGTATCCTCCTAATACACCAATGCATCTTGTTCCTAGAACAATTGCCACTAAAAGCAAGACCTTAATTAGCCAATATGTTATCTTTCAACTATTTGTTGATTTTGAGAAAACTTGCAAGAAAAGGATCACACCCACCGGTATAATCAAGGAGAAAGGGTTTTGAGCAAATGAAAGAATGCTATTTAATCGAGGTCATGCCTTTCTTTAAACTTCTAAAAGATCACTTTGAGAGTCTTAAAAGGGATAGATACCGATATTAAGGGAATGGAAAAGGAATTTGATGCAATGATAGTTGAGGTTAGTGACTATGAGCGAGCACTAAAATATAATGAGATTGAGAGGAAGAACTTGCATACACTAAATGAGAACCCGATTTCAATGTATTGCTCAAGATGTGTTCTACATCGCTACTAACTGTTCTATTATCGCTTCTCGATTCCATGAACTGTCTGTTGCTTTGAAAGTCTCCCATGATCGTGTCATTGAGCTTGAAAAACTAATTCGAACTAAATGAGAAAATTGAACCGATGATCACGACAATTTGGTTAAACATTTTTCTAAACTAGAAGTTGAGCATTTTAATTTACAACTAAAATATCAACATCTTAAAGAAAATGTCAAAACTTCAAATATCAAGACATCCTCGATGCTCCGTAGTTTGATGCGCTTTTCAAATTAACAAACGTGATGAATGATTCAAGCTCATTGCAACACGATCGAAAAGTTGAAAGCCCAAATCTCTCAATTAAAGGGTCAAACGAACAATGTGACTGGTCCCCAAATGCCTCCTCCTTTAGATTCTCGTAATTCTCAAAACTTTCATCTTCAAAACTTAGTAAATGCTTTACAAAAGGAAAATGAGGTTTTTCTTGAAGAAAATGAAAAGGTTAAACGTCATTTCAATGAATTATTTGAATCTATAAAGGTCACTCAGAATAAAAATAACGAAACGGTAGCCTTGTTACAAAAAGAAATTGAGAATCTAAAGAGTCGTAAAAGGGAAGATGCCAATGACCAATGGGGAGAATGGTGTATCAAAGGTACATGTCTCGTAATAAATATGCTTTGTCTCGTGAAATATGTTCCTCCTCATCTTAGGAATAACAAACTTGCTATTCAAACATATTTCTCATACCTTAAGGACAGCCTAGAATGTCTCCGTGAGATTGTAGAAGAGGATAAGTTAGAGAAACCAGATGATAATGCAATTGGCCATGCATGCTTATATGCCAAACGATCTCAAGAACTTCTAGAATGCCTAATTACAATATGCCCTAAAACCTTAGGTGAGCAAGTCAATCCCTTGATACCGTGTTCTATGCCTAGTGCCAAGCATGCAAGTCATTCAATGCCAAATGTTATGAATGTGAACCCTAATGTGCCTTCAAGTAGTTCGATTTCAAATCATAGTGCTAAGAATGAGAACTCGAGTGTGCCTCTAGGTGTTCAAATCCCAAAGCTATTCAAGTGTTAAAAAGTTAATCTTAGTGTGCTTGCATGTAGCTCGATCCCAAAGACATCTAAACAGTGAAGCAAATAGTAGCCAAACCAACTAATGTTCCCATTCCCTACAGAGTAATCATGACATTAAAGCAAGCAGTCAAAGTCTCAAGACAATACAAGGAAGGACACGACCTCGCAAGCTAAGAATGTGCATTGGAAGAAAGTAGAAGACCTACCTAGGAACTTTAAGTTTGAGCCGAATAAAACGAATCGTGTTGATTCTAGTATTAGCCATAGGCGCATCGTAATTAATTCAATTCGATACTATTTGCAAACCTTGTATTGATGTCTCGCTTGAATTCGCTTCTAATCATGAATGTGGTGTTAATGTTTTGCCTAATGATGTTAATTGTCCAATTAATATTGTTAATGCTAAAATTCATGCTAAGAAGGCTAAAAGGCAAAACGAAAGAAAGTTAGAAAACAAAGGGAAACCCACAGAAGAACATTTAGTAAGATAGGCTATTATTGGATACCGTTGGTCGTAAGACTAATCGACAATGCCCACTAGAAAATGGATGCCTACCGGTAGAACTATTCCTTAAGAAGTGAGCACACTGTGAATGTGGCTAATACGCACACTAGTATCGCATCTATTCACAATGATTCCATTGCCTTATTTTCGATATGAATGCTTCTATTTCGATGCGGGTGTTCCAACCATTGTTACTAACCAAATGGAACCCATTCTTGCATGGGGATCCCAATTATCCGCTTATCCATTCTTGTCTGTGTTCAACCGCAGATCGCTCAAATCGCTCGTGGTACCGGACTCAGTCGCTTCCAAGCATATGATCATGCGACCGGTCACGGCTCATGAACTTCGTGAGCAAATTCATCGACGCTTAGATTCGGAATGATCATTTCGGTGCTATTATGGGTTATGGAGACTATGTTGTTGGCAAAAGTGTTATCTCCGTGGTTTACTATGTAGAAGGTCTTGGTCACAACTTGTTCTCTGTTGGTCAATTCGCGATTCGATCTAGAAGTAGCCTTCGAAAACATACCGCTTTCGTTAGAGAACTTGATGGTAAGGAACTTTTAAGAGGTTCACGTGGTTCAAATCTATACACCATCTCTATCGAAGATATGATGAAGTCTTCTCCAATTTGCTTGTCGTCAAAGGCTTCTAAAACAAAGTCATGGTTATGGCATCGCTGCCTCAATCACCGAACTTCGCACCATCAATGATCTCACCGTAAAGGACTTAGTTGTAGGTTTACCTAGACTCAAGTACGAAAAGGATCATCTTTGTTCAAGATGTCAATTGGGAAAAAGCAAGAAGTATGCCCATAAACCCAAACCTACTAACTCGTCACGTAAGTTCTTCATATGATTCATATGGATTTATGTGGACCAATGAGGGTGCGTAATATCTTTGGGAAGAAATATGTGTTAGTTGTGGTTGATGATTACCTAGATTCACCGGGTCAAGTTCTTAAGGACAAAGGATGAAACTCCCGATATCATCATCAAACTCATCAAACAAATTGCAGTTCGACTTAACAAAACCGCCGTAATTATCGTAATGATAATGGAACCGAGTTTGTCAACAAACAACTTAGTGAATTTTATGAAAGCGTTGGAATCACCATCAAAGAAGTGTTCCACGAACTCCTCAATGTAACGGTGTAGTTGAAAGACGAAATCGAACTCTTGTAGAAGCCGCTAGAACAATGCCGATTTACTCAAAGGTTCCAATGTTTCTCCGGGTCAAGCTATTGCCACCGCATGCTACACACAAAATCGCTCCCCGATTCACACTGCTCATGGAAAACTCCATATGAACTTGTCCACAACAAAAACCTAATCTCTTTCCTTCGTGTGTTTGGTGCATTGTGTTATCCAACTAATGAGGGTCAAGACTTAGGCAAACTTAGAGCTAAAGGACATTGAGTTTTTGTAGGTATGCACCAAACAAAAGGGATACCGAATCTACAACAAAAGAACCCGAAATATCATGGAAACAATTCACGTTACGCTTGATGAGTCGACCGTCAAATGGCTCCTGGACAATTCAGCCAGACCCGCACTTCAAAACAGTCCCATTGGTTCATCCCTTGTTCCAAACTCTTCTCAAGAAACTCCATATGTACCTCCATCCAAGATGATTTAAAGAAATTGTTTGATCCTATGTTTGATGAACTTTATGAGCCAAGTACTAATGAGGTGTCGATTTCTACAACAGAGGTCGCTCATATTCCCGAGAATGAAGTCAATCCCTCGCCTCAATATCTTTAAGTCAAGAAGCACCGTCACGATCCTTCGCCTCATCAACAAATCATCATTCTTCAAATGTACATCATGGAACTGCTTCGCATCAATGATGAAGTTAATCCCTTGCTACCCCGAAGATGCTCCATTTGAAAACATATTTGCTCCTCGAATCATCATCGAACCATCTTCTTCGTGAGACATCGACTCGCTACCTCGGCCCTCAACAACTACCACATGAACACCTTAGAAAATGGACTCACGATCATCCACTAGACAACATCATTGGAAATCCTCTCGTCTCGTATCAACACGGAAACAACTTGCAACCGATGCCTTATGGTGCTTCTTCAACTCCGTACTATCTAAGATCGAACCAAAAGATGTTAAACCGCCATGAATGAAGATAGTCGGTTCAATGCCATGCAAGATGAAATTCATGAGTTTGATCGACTTGATGTATGGGAGTTAGTACCGCCCAGATCGTGCCATGATTATTGCTCTTAAATGGATCTTCAAAGTGAAACTTGATGAGCATGGTGATGTGTTGAAGAACAAGGCTCGATTAGTTGCTAAAGGATACCGCCAAGAGGAGGGTATTGACTTTGAAGAATCTTTTGCTCCAGCTTGCTCGAATCGAGGCAATCGTAATCTTTTGGCTAATGTCGCTAGTAAGAACATGGTAGTCTATCGATGGATGTGAAGACGGCATTTCGAACGGAGATCTTAAAGAAGTCGCTCACGCCACCAACCCGAAGGATTTGTAAATCAAGAGCATCCTACTCACGCTTATCGCTTGAAGAAGGCTCTTTACGGTTTAAAGCAAGCTCCAAGGGCATGGTATGATACATCACAAAGTTTCTTCTATCTACCGGATTTAGCAAAGGAGCAGCTTGATCCAACATTGTTCACCGTGAAGTCGCAAACATTTAATTCATGTTCAAATTTATGTTGATGATATCATCTTTGCCTCGATCGACCCCAATGAGTGTGACCGCTTTTCAAATGAAATGAGTTCAAAATTTCAAATGTCAATGATGGGACAAATGTCATTTTTCTTGGGATTACAAATTTCACAAAGTCCCGAGGCATTTTCATAAATCAATCTAAATATGCAACCGAGATCTTAAAGAAATTTGGATTTGATTCAAGTGACCTCGCTGACACTCCCATGATTGATCGAACCAAACTAGATGAGGACCACTCGTGGATCATGATTGACCAAACGAAATATCGTAGTATGATTGGATCCTCGATGTACCTCAACGCTAGTAGACCGTACATCTTGTTCATTGTTTGCATGTGTGCTAGATACCGTGCTAAGCCTACTAAAAGCACCTTGAAGCGGTTAAACGGGTCTTTCGGTATCTCCAAGGAACCATCAATATGGGTCTTTGGTACCAAGGACACCGGTATGTCACTAACAACCTATGCAGATGCCGATCATGCAGGTGTCAAGATACTCGTCAAGTACATCCGAGGTGCTCGCTTTTGGGTGATAAGCTTGTGAGTCGGTCTTCAAAGAAGCAAATGAGTACTTCTATTTCTCTACAGAGGTTGAATACATAGCCATGTCATCTTGTTGTGCTCAAATCTTATGGATGAGATCTCAATTATCCGACTATGGCTTTGAATTCAACAAAATCCTCTCAGATCGTGATAATAAAGTGCTATTGCTCTCTCATGCAACAACGCTCAACACTCAAGAGCAAAGCATATCGACATTCGACATCATTTCATCGTGGAACAAGTGGAAAAAGGTGTGGTGGAACTCTATTTTGTGAGGTCCGAATATCGCTAGCGACATCTTCACCAAAGCTCTTCCAAGAGAACGCTTTGAGTTTATTCTTCCACGCCTTGGCTTGAAAAGTCTTCAACCGAAACACTCAAACGCCTTCGTGAGGAAGACGAGGAGTAAAGGTCTATCTTCATCTATCTCTTGTATATATCTATTCGAAAACAAAATACAAAATTATAAAACCTTCAAAAATCAAATAGAAAATATAAAACCTTCAAAATCCATAAAAATCAAAAATTTCAAAAATCTTCAAAAAAAAATTTGTCAATTTGTTATGTTTTTCTCGGTTCGATAATATCTACGGTTTTTGTGTCATCATTCAAAGAATGACACGGACTTTAGATGTTGTTCAATTTTAAAAAAAAAAAAAAAAAAAAAATAAAAAAAAAATATTTTTTGGAGAAAGAGAAACAATGGTTTATTGTCATTTCAGCAAGAACCCGCTTTTCAAAGAAAGAACAGAGCCATGCTTTTTCATGTTTTTCAAGATTTGAGAATTTGTTTGAACATTCATCAAAAGCCTTCTTATCAACCAAATTCCATGCTCGATTCTATTAACATGTTATCTCATTGAAAACAAATTGTTTTGAAAATTAACTCGACTCTATTTTTGATAATCATCTGGACTTATTTGTCAAAATATCAATCTCTCAATCAACAACCTATGTCATTGATTGAGGGGAGAATGATTTCAATTAAATTAAAAAGTTATTTGGCATTAAATTGTTTTCAAAAGATATTCATGCATGTTTTACCAATGGAGTTTAAAGTCTTAAAATCCGATCCTTATCGCTAAAACGCTTTCATAATCAAGTCACAATTCTCCTTAAAGCTTTCAAAATCAATTTAAATCAATAAGAGATCACAAATCTCAAATGATTTGATAATTGTGATCGGGGAGAATGTGTGATTTAAATTGGATTTAAACCGATAATTCGGTAAATGGTTTTATAAGGATGTACATGCTATCCTTCCCACATGTGACAAACGATTTCAAATTTTCCATGCACATGTTGAGGGGAGCATCTATCTTAAACCTATGATTTGAAACGTGATCACTTATCTCAATGTGCAGTGTTCCTCTAGTATGTGCAAAACTCTTTTCAAATCTCGAGGCACATATTGAGGGGAGCAAAATTATGAAAATCTCATCCTTCCCCAAAATGCTTTATCTACTTGTCTTGATTAGGAAGTGATGTTGATATCTTTTAGAAAATGGTAATCAAAGAAGTTAATTCTTTCTCTTGCCTCCATGTGCAAAACGATTTCAAATATTTGATGCACATGTTGAGGGGAGTTCTCGTTCTAAAAATATCAAAAACAATTCAGTACAAAATGCTTTGATATTATATCACAAGTATCCGGATTGATTTTCAAATGGTTTTCAATTGGTTCCAATGGCGTATGAACAATACCAAATAGACCGACCAACTTTACTTTATGTACGGTGATATAAGGATGATAAGGTTAGGTATGTGTTCCCATGATCCGCCGTAACCGGAGGATCTACCCAGGACTATCCACTAGTTAGTGTAGAGTCCTTAGGTATGATGATAAAAGGAGAAAATGAGATATGGGAAGAGTGCGGATCGAGACCGAGCTAGTAATCGAACAAACCCAACAAGGTTCTAGCTATGAAGTCTCGTAAGCAATCAAGGGTTGAAGAATTAAAAGAATTGAATGAGAAAAGGTGAAAACAAATAGCCTCCATTTATTCAACCTTAGGCGTAAACCGGTTCAATTCATATGCTACCGATGGTAACATCGGTATTGAAGACAAGACGTCATGGACCCAAAGGACGACCGCACTTCAACTTTCCAAACCACTCAAGTTCCTCTTAAAAGGACTTGTTTCATTCTCACGGGAACCGACATTATCTATCGACTTTCTCTTAGAGATTGTTGATATTGAAGAAGGAGACCCTCTCCCTAGTCTCCCAAGACAGATCCAAATATGCACAAATTGAGTCTAGAGCCACGAGATCATCAATAAATCTCATTAGGACACTTTCAATGAAGACTCTCTGCTTCACACAATGTGGAAAGAGAGATTATATCTTGAGTCCCACGATTATCCTTGTGGTTTTGCCGTAACATCCGAGTGATATGTGAACATATTCACAATGAAGATGGAAAACCTTCGAGCCAACATCAAACAAGCTCCTCGGTAGGTGGCATGTGAGATCTATTATATAGATCAACCATGTGACAACCGAATGAAACAATGGGGCGATTCAATCTCTTGAATCAATCCCGTTCAGTTATGGATTGACGGATACCTTTGAAAACCGGTCTTTGTGCTTAAAAACTCTTTTCTTTAGCAAATCGACCGTGTACGGATATTTCAAATCAAAAGGTGTTTTATGATTGATAATTGATGTTCATTAAAACCTTCGTTGTATTGCAAAACAATTTCTATTGAGCAATACACGATTGTTTTTCAAATCTCTTTTCATCAATCGCTGGACTTAAATTACCGGTTCACTCACTCCGTGTTGTCTTCTTTGAGATGTTCCGGTTTGAGAACAAATAGAGCAACCGCGAAACCCCGTCAAGGAAATTCTTCGAATTATACCGATCACAGCAAGATTTGTATCGATCAACGGGAACCGTGGGCCGTGTACCTCAATTCAACGAAGTGATCAAAGACACTTTCGTGTGCTTTATTGCTAACTGCTTTATGCGTGTACATCCGACGCTTGCACCGATCGTAATGAAGCGGTCAATCCATAGCCGCATGCTCACACTACACATTCATCTCAAAAGAAATCATGATAAGTGCATCAATGACTCGATATTTTCACTCCATGCTTCGCTACGCCGCCAATATCATGAATCAACGAAAGCTTCCGCTACTCGATGAGAAGATATCATGATCCGTAATGTGAGCATGTCGGTCCGAATGTCACAACATCACAAAATTCCAACACCACAATGGATGTCTCGTAGATTTTCATAGTCGATGATCTCAAAAGTCGGCTCAAAATTATTATCACGTGGATCAAGAAAGACCTCCACCGAGTAACCAAACATGCAATGAGAAGAATCAATGACTACGAGCTTGAGCAAAGTACTACATCAAGAATGCAAGAACAATTGTTAATGAAATATCTGCTTGTATTCAATGTAATTTTAGTATATGTTTGAGGTGACCTCCTTGGGGAGATTGTTAGGAATTAGAAATTCCGTGTATTAAAGAGTCGGTCACCTCAAGTATATGTAATCGTTAATCGTTCGAAAGCTCGTAGTCGTAGTTATTTTAAGTTAAGTAGTATTTAGTTAAGTAACACCGTGGAGGACGGACGGTCTTTACCCACCGTATGCCCGATCCACACCTGCATGTGTGGCTTTTATGTAAGACTATAAATACTCTACCTCCCAAGGTAGAGAGTTGAGCTCATAATAATATTTTCTTTCTCTCACTATAGTTCCCAACTCTCTTCCTTTCTCTCACTAGAACTTTCTCTCTAACATACTTATACGCCTACTTTGATCATGGTTTAGAGTGTTTGTGAAATCCAATATCATGATCTAAAGCTTTATCAAATGGATGTCAAAAGCGCTTTTCTAAATGGTTTCATTAATGAAGAAGTATACGTAGCTCAACCTCCGGCTTCATAGATTTTGAAAACCCAAACATGTATATAAATTAAAGAAAGCCCTTTACGGTCTTAAACAAGCTCCAAAAGCTTGGTATGATAGACTCAAGTCATTTTAATTAAACACAACTATACCATGGGGTTAGTTGACAACACACTTTTTACTAAGAAAAGAGAATCACATATAATCATAGTACAAATATATGTAGATGATATTATATTCGGATCCACTTGTCAAGACATGTGTGATGATTTCTCTAAAATCATGCATGACGAGTTCGAGATGAGTATGATGGGAGAACTTAGTTTCTTTCTTGGTCTACAAATTAAACAAGTAGAAGATGGTATCTTCTTTAATCAATCTAAATACATAAAGGAGATGTTAAAGAAATTCGGTCTAGAAGAGTCGAAACCAATTAGGACACCAATGTCATCCGACACCAAACTCACAAAAGATGAAGACGGCAAATCCGTAGATAATACTAAATATCGTGGCATGATAGGTAGTCTTCTCTACCTCACGGCGAATAGGCCGGATATCATGTTTAGTGTTTGCTTATACGCTAGGTCTCAAGAAGACCCTAAAATATCACACCCTAAAATATCACACCTAGAAGCCGTAAAAAGGATATTTAGATACATTAAGGGTACAACACAATTAGGATTATGGTATCCTAAGGGCACGAGAGTAGAAACAATTGTATATGCAGATTCTGACCATGCAGGTGATTACGTTGATAGAAAAAGTACAAGTGGGGTATGTACTTTCATGGGATGTTGTTAACATCTTGGTTTTCTAAGAAACAAACGGCATTAGCAATATCAACAACCGAAGCCGAGTATGTCTCCGCCGGCAAAGCATGCCAACAAGCACTATGGATGAAACAATCGTTAGTCGACTACGACATTCATCTAAGCGACATAGCCATCCTATGTGACAACAAAGGTGCCATCGACTTAAGCAAGAATCAGGTATTGCATTCTCGCACAAAGCATATAGAGATTCGACATCACTTCTTAAGAGACAATGTTCAAAGGGAACATCTCTATTGAGAAGGTAGCACCGAAGACAACATAGCCGACGTCCTCACCAAACCGTTGAAGCGGGAACAATTCAACCTACTTCGTCTTGGTCTTGGTCTAATGGAACAAACGTCGTAAATTATTTGACTCTACAAGGTATGTAAACACTAGCCTTCCTCTTTCTGAGTCTAGGATCTCTATTTCACGCACAACTCACAAACAATACGGGAATTTTCAAAACCCAAGATAAGTTTTCAACTTATAAGCTTTCTTAGTTATTCTCTTTTCAAACACATACACATTTTCAAAGAAAAACTCTTTTCAAAATGTTCTCTAAAAGAATGATACCTTCCGGTATCAATTTCACAAAAGCAATTTCTCACGCCTAGGACAAATCGCTTTTCATTATTAATACAAAGTAAAACCCGCTTTCATTGCATCTCATGTCTTTTGAATGCTAAAGGGACACATAACTAATATGTGTTTTCGGTACATTCATTTAAGCGACAATGAATTAGGAGCATTGATAACACTCAATTACGTACTTGTGTACTAAATATGTGTTTTCGGGTTATCTCAATAGGATGCTTTTTCTACTTCTAGTTTATTTTTCTTTTCGTTTTAGAGGTGGAGATAACCGCAACTCCAAATAGTTTGCATATAGGCACACACTAGGCAAAAATGTTTCCAAAAGGAAAATTTTGTGTTGCTGCATCACTGCACCCACGGATCCCAAATTTCATGCTCGACGGATCCCTCAAGGAAGGATCCGTGGGATCCGTGAGATGTAAGTTGTTTTATCTTCTATTTTCTCACTTTGGATGAAAAATCCACATTTGCTTTATTTTAGGGAGTATGCTCTTTAATGCTTGTGTTCTCATGATCACATGCCTTAAATTCATATCTAATCATTAGATTTTAATCTACATTTTGGGTTAAGCATTCATTACAATGATTTGTTTTTCTATATATAGAACTCCCAAAATGCTTGCATAATCCATCTCATCTTTACAAACACAATACACCATGTCATCCAAAATCCCTTTAGATGAATCACCTAGTACAAACAATCATCTTCATGATACCTAAACCTTTGTACTACCACCATCCAAAATACCACAATCAAACTCTAGGATATCCGTACGGATTAGTATCCGATCTTGTTGCTTAGCAAAAACAACCTCAAATGGTTCATCCTCAACAAACAACTCACCACAAGATGCTTCCTTTATAGCACCTCCCTCATCACCAACAAGTACACCAACTTCATCACCACCTAAAGTCACTCTTTTGGAACTCCTTAAGACTCCAACAAGATCTAACCAACCTAAAGAAAAAGAATTAGTCTTTTCAACACCCCTCACATCTCCAAATACTATTTTTCAAGATCTTGAAACATCACCACCATTAGCTCCCCTCACATTACAAGAACATCTAGGTTCTTTTCCACCACCATCTACAATCATTCCGGATATTGATCCATATTTTCCTATTTTTCCACCACAACTTCCGCATAACTCAAATCAAAACAACCCGGAAAACTTCCGCACTCATTACCCACATCATTTACATTGTGAACATTTCCAATCCACTAGGGACATCGCAATAGAAGTTAGGGAAGAAATGCGATTCATACTCAACCTCATCCTTGATCGCATCAATACCATCACTCATCAAAACCTCCATCCATAACCTTATGCAAGCATGGAAGGAATAACTACTACTATTTTTTACTTTTAGTATTTTTTTCTCTTAAGTCATTTTCAAGAACAAGTCTTGTTCTTATTTTTACATGCTTGTAAGTGGCATAAATACCACTACAATTTGTTGTTTTATTACAAGGCCTTGTTTACATACCTTGGCTCCCAATCTTGATTCTCGACAATCACAAGATTATTTAAGCATGTTACTAACCTTTCTTCTTGTAGGATTTTTATTTTTCTTCACTTGACGCCCCAATCTAGGGGAGCTACCGTCAAGGGGGAGTAAGAATTACGTGGACTACTTTTTCCTCCAAGGGTTAACTTTTTGTTTCGACAAAAACGGGGAGAAGAAGTAAAACTTAGGGGCTTTCAAAACTTACATCTATTCTTAAGTTTTACTCATCATAACATTATGTTTTGTCATCAACAAAAGGGAGATTGTTAATACAAATAAACCATAAAACGCTTATTAATATTTTGCGATCTCTTTGTGTTTTGTTGATAACAAATATAATTTTGTCTTAAGTATAATTATAAGGATACATGTTATTTTTGTAAAGCATTTACATATAGCCATTTAAATACAAAAATGTAGTAATTAAGCATTTGTTGTAATAATTTATTAGGATGGGTAAAAACCATAACCCATGGACCATAACCCATGGATCTTAACCCATACCCAAGAAGACTAGATACAATGTATACTTAGATACATTGAATCTAAAGAAAACCCATGGACCAACCCATAAACCATGACCCATAACCAAAATACCCATGGGCAAAGAGGAGCGTTCCACGGATCCCTAGGTTTACACTAGACGGATCCCAAGTGGAAGGGTTCCGTGGGATCTGGGGAACAGTGAAGAATTTTGCCTATAAATAGAGAGCCATTTCTTCATTCTAACTCACCCCTCTTCTTACTAAATCTCTCAAACACTCTCATTCTCTTCTAACATATAGATCACTTGATCTAGAGAGTTGTTCTTCTTTTCTTTCTATTGTGATCCTCATATAGGTCCTTCTCTAAGGCGAGATCACAAGCATTCTACAAGTCATCCAAGTAAGGGGTCCTTGATTGATTTGTCACTCCGCAAGATTTCTGTAGCGAAGATCTTGTATTTGATATTTCGCATATTTGTTGTGTAATAGTCGTGTTGGTTTGGTCCACCGTGTTACGGACTCAGTATCTAGCTTTGTACCAGAAAAAGTGTAAGCAACGTTGTGAAGGCTTCTCCGCCAAGTGAAGGAGTTTGTTGACATAGTGCTTGAACTCTCGAGTAGGTGACTCGGGGAGTGGAGTAGGGCAAGGAAGGTGTCCTTGTAGTCGAACCACTATAAATCGGTTGTGTCATTTCGATCCCTTAACTTTATTTATTTCCTTGCATTATCATTAGATCTATACGTTCTCAAAATCCATACGATTTCACATAATATCGGATCTAAAGTTTTTGAAATCAACTTAAAATCGGCAAAACTATTCAACCCCCCCCCCCCCCTTCTAGTTTTCCACACAAGTCATCATGAAGATTCATTAAAACCAAAGAAAAAGTGCTCCTAATCACAAACAAAACACAAAAGATAACTTCCTACATTCCTACACCCTACATCAGCTACTCCATTGGCTTCTTGCCTTTGCCCACATAGTCATGCTTGTTCTTCTGTGCTCTCTTCCTTTTGTTCTCAAAGGTGGACTGCATTCTTGGAGAAGGAAGACCAAGAACTTATGGAGGAGGCCTTGGTAGCACTGCAGGTTTCTTTGGAATGGATATTTGCTTCATGTTGGAGAGAGCTGCTCCCAATGCTTTTGTAAGAGATTTTGGCAACTCTATGGCCAAGGAATAGGTCTCATCATTATTCTCATCATCATCTGATGAGCTAGAGTAAAACTCAAGAGATGGTGCAGGTTTGGCAGCAGGTGTACGCTTGGCAGTCTCCTTAGTGTACTTCTTGGATGCTTTCAGCCCATGGTGGAAAGTATCCAGCCCACCCTGATGCCTCTGAGGAAGACTCTGAATCGATCACAAACTCTTCCTCTGAATTAGAGGAGATGTTAATGGTGTTGGAAGGATTTCTCATGATTAGCTTTAGGGATTTTGTGTGTTTAAATGTGTGTTGATGAAGATTACAATACGCCAAGCCTCCTTTTATAGGCAAAGTTGGTCACAAGGGCTCATTAATGAATATATTTACTTTTTCCTATTTTGGTAGGTTAAAGAGTAAATATAGATATTATCGGGTTGACTTTGGAAGATATTTTTTTTTTGGATAATGGCTTGGTTAAAAGTAACTTTGGTTAAGAACAAGTTGGTTATTTCTACTTTTTGTATTATGCTAACACATGCAGATACATAACCAATCTTGGATGGGAGTTGATCTTAAAAGGTGTATAACTAAGATACACAACAAATGGTTATTGATTCACCATGTCTAACCCACATAAGAATCAACTAGTCTAGAGTAAACGGCTATTGGTAAAGACTTGACAAATCTGTTTATGGTTGATAGTTTACCAAAAACTATATGGTTATCAACTCACCATATTCTTTATGATTAAGAGTTGGCTAGTCCATAGCAAACGGCTCATGGTAAAGACATATCAAATCCGTTGATAGCTGGTAGTTTGCTAAACACTATGATAAGAGCAGTCTATTTTTATATGTTTTTCTTTACCACTGCTCTTTGAAAAAAAATTTGTGAAAAATTCCCACTGCTAGTTCACAGTTTTCACTGACAGTATTATTTTTACCACTGTTGTTCATACAAGAACTTATAAAATCCATTGCCTTAAGCCTAAAGTTTTTCAAAATATGAATAAAGATGGCAATATGGATTTTACACCTCTCTTTCCTCAATTGCTTGCAAAGATTTCACAAATACAAACTACACCCATAATCACTGTTCCACACATTGATTATACTCCACCGCTTACATCTATGAGAGGAGGCAAAACACCAACTCCTCCCATTACAACACAAAGATGTACCGATCCTTTTGGTTTAGGCACAAGCGGTGGTGGTTCCGAGCTTCAATCTAGTCCAACTAGGGAGGAACACGAACCAATGCCCTATGATTCACCTCTCCCAACAGTCACACAATTGGAAGTGTTGAGGTAGTGGGCAACCAATGGAATTGATGGAAATTTGTACCACATTAGCAAAGCAGGTTAAATCTCTGGAACAAGACTTGGCACAACTTAAGAAGCAACATGCCAAGGATATTACATCATTGAAGGCAGAGATTCAGACCTTGAAGGAAGAGTTGCAGGGGTTAAATCAAAGAAGAACTGCAAATTTTATGCTATCATCTCCATCCTCACCTCATGATGGTGATTTAGAAGCTTTCAGTGCAGATTTGGGTCATTCTCCCAAACATGGGAGGAAAACAGGTGCTGAAGCTAAGGGGAGGAAGCTAGATTTTGGAGATCAAGGTGTTACAAGTAAAGGTGCAGAGGGAGCTGATACTCATGAAGAGCAACTAGATCAAGATGTTTTTAGTACTGCAACTACAGATTTTACCATTGATCCAATTTCCACTGCAGAGCCAAATATTCTCACTGCTGGACTAACTTCCAACGCATCTAAAGAAATTGATAAACAGAAGAATGACAAAGGTAAAGTTGTTATGCAAAGCAAAGAGCAAACAAAAAGGAATATTTCAAAGAAAGAACAAGTTCAGATTGCTCTTGATGAAGAAATTGCTAAAAAGATTACGGAAGAACAAGTTGCTGAGAAGAAAAACCTTGAAGAATTGGATATTGCAAGCTTTATGGAGGCTAAAAGGCTGGATAGAATGGAAGATCTACTTTCTACTGTTCAACCTACAATATTCAGAGAGAAGACTCCAGAGTTCAGCTATGTACCCATCAAGAAGAAATAGAGTTCTTGATTGCAAATGATCCAAGAATCAAGAAGAAGGCAATTGACCTTGTAGCAGATAAGTCTTTAATCAAGAACAAGGAACAACTCGGTTAAAGGACTTTATTCGATGAAGAATAATCAAGCACTTCAAGAGGTAATTGGTTCAATGAAGGGTCAAAGAAACCAAGGCAACCAACTAAGGCACAAGTTATTGCATACATGAAGACTTATTGTTGTAATGTTGGTGGTTGGAAAAGACATCAATTCAAAGGAATGCCCGACGATAAAGTAGAGAGTATCTACTACGAGTTCAAAGACAAGATAAAGATTTCATTCCAATGGACTCAAGAAGAAGCAAGAAGGTATCCGGTTTGAAGAGAAAGGCCAAAGACAAGTGATTCTCGGACTTCTAAGAAGACAAAGTTTGTTGAAGAAAAGAAGTTCCAATCGAGAAATTTCTTCAAGAACGGTGGACCGATATGATTGTGATTGAAGAAGAAGATTTTTATCCAGAACCACTGCAAGTCGGACATCCTATCATTGATTGGGAAGTATACACTGCTAGTAATTTTGCTCCTGTAGGATCGTGAATATTATGTTGTTTGATGATTCGGGTGGTCTAGGACAATGATTAAACAAGAAAGCCATTTTAGATAGATGAAGAGAGTTGAGAGGAGGTTCCTTGAAGAGAGTTGCTTTACAAAAGAAAGATTAGATTCAAAGAAGCCACACCCCTTCCATGGATGGAAGGGGTATTTATACTTACAACTTACACGACCTCCTATCGGCCTGTGGATCAGGTATACAGTGGGTAAAGACCCGTCCTTCCTCCACGGTATAACACTAGACTAAGCTACGCTACAAATTAACTAATAAACTACTAAATAACATAAATAACTATATGTCTACGAGCTAACTTATGCTAGATAATAGTTGGGGTGACCGACTCTTTTACTATGGAATTTTCTAATTCCTAACAATCTCCCCTAAGGAGGTCACCCCATGATTTACATTTTGAATCCTAGCATTCTATTTAATCTTCGCCTTGAGCTCGTGACTTGAATTCTTCAATTTCCGTAAACTTTGTGCATTAGTAGCGATTCTTCACATCCGCATTGATTTGTACTTTTAGTGGAGGCCTTTAAGCGATCCACATCTTTGATGATCTTCGAGCTTTCTTTGAGATCATCACCACGAGAAATCTCGGATCACCCTTTATTGTGTTGCCATCATGTGAAGTTATGACTTTCGGACCGACATGCTCACACTTTTGAATCATGACATCTTTCCATCGAGTAGCGGAAGCTTTATCGCTCATGATATTTGCAAAGGCAGTGGCAGAACATAGTATAAAAATATCGAGCCAGTTATGTAGATATGCACCACCATAATTTCTTCAATTAAGTGTGGATGTGTGAGCATGCGGCTTTGGATTGACCGCCAATTCGATCACCGCAACCGTCCAAATGTACCGCAAACAACAGTTAGCAATAAAACACACAAAAGTGTCTTTGATCACTTCATTGAATTGAGATAAACGCCCACGGTTCCCGTTGATCGAGACAAGCATCGCCTGTGATCGGTATGATTCCTAAGAATCTCCTTGACAGGTTTCGCAATTGTTCTAGTCGTTCTCAAACCGAACGTCTCAAAGAAGACAACACGGAGTGAGTGAACCAATGATTGAGATTCACCGATTGATGAAAATGATTTGAAAACAATCGCGTATTGCTTGAAGAAAAGTTTTGCAATACGACGAAGGTTTTATGAGAAAGATCAATTTTCAATCAAAATACTTTTGGTATTAGAGAATGAGTACACATTCGACGTGCTAGCGAAAAGAAGAGATTCGCACATCGAACATTTTTTTTTAAAGTATTTTTCAATCAGAGATACTTTTTGAGTTTGAAATGATTACACATTCGACGTGCTAGATAAAAGAAGGTTTGCACATCGAACGGTTTTTCCAAAGGTACTCGTCAATTCCATTCCTGGACCAAGGTTGATTCAAGAATGAATCGCCCCATTGTTTCTATCCAGTTGTCACAAGCTTGATCTTACGAGAAGATCTCACATGTCACCCACCAAGAGCTTGTTTGATGTTGGCTCTAGAAGGATTTCCATCTTCATTGTGAATACTTTTACATATCACTCGGATGTTCCGCAATACCACAAGGATAATGCGTGGGACTCTTAAAATATTCTTACTTTCCACATTGTGTGAAACAAAGAAGTCTTCATTAATTTAGTGTCCTAATGAGATACGTGGATGATCTCTTGGCTCTAGACTCAATTGTGCATTTTGGTTCTGTGTTGGAGACTAGGAGAGGGTCTCCTTCTTCAATATCAACAATCTCTAAGAGAAAGTCGATAGATTATGTCGGTTCCCGTGAGAATGAAACAAGTCCTTTTAAGAGGAACTTGAGTAGCTTGGGAAGTTGTAGTGCGGTCGGCGTCATCGGGTCCATGACGCCTTGTCTACAATACCGGTGTTACCTTAGTAACCACCAAGAGCATATGTATTGAACCCGTGTCTCTTCTAAGGTTGAATTATTGGAGGGCTATTTCTTTTACCCTTTTCACATTCAATTGTTTTCATTCTTCAACCCCTTCAGTGCTTACCGAGACTTCATTACTAGAACCTTGTTGGGTTTATTCCAGTTCTAGCTCTATCTCAGTCCGCACTCTTCCCATATCTCACTTTTCTCCTTTTTTCAATATACCTAAGGACTCTACACTATCTAGTGGATTGTCCCTGGGTAGATCCCTCCGGTTCTGGTGGATCGTGGGAACAAATACCTAACCTAACCATCCTTATAACTCCATGCATAAAGTAAATTGGTCGGTCTTTTGGTATTGTCCATTCTTCCATGAAACCAATTGAAAAATCATTTGGAAAATCAATTAAGGTACTTGCGATACGAGATCAAAGCATTTTGTACCTTAATAGTTTTGATCATTTAGAAATGCTCCCCCTCAACATGTACATATGATTATGAAATTGTTTAGCACATGGAGGCAAGAGTTCTTTAGAAATAATTTCTTTGATCACAATTTCTGTAGAAAAAGCCATTTGATTTTCTTTGGTAAATTCTCCCCCTCAATATGTGCATAGGATATTTGAAAACATTTTATCACATAGAGGCAAGAGTTCTTTTGAAGTACAACCACGATCACAAAAGCCATTAAGAAACCATTTGCTCCCCTCAATATGTGCTTCGAGATTCGAAAGCGTTTAGCACATATGAGAGAGCAAACTTGCACATTCGAATCAAAACGATCACCTTTATCAATTTTCATTATTAAATCACAAATTCTCCCCCGATCAAAAATACCAAACCATTTGAGATTTGTGATCCCATCTGATTTAAATCATTTAGAAAATTTTTAGGGGAAAGACGTGGCATAATTTAATTTTGAAAAATGACGGATAAGGACCATTTTAAGACATTAAAGATTGTTAGTGTCAGGTATGATTATTTTTAAGAGATCTTTTAAGTAAAACAAAACCATTTCACAATCAAACAAGAACAGAAAAAAATTCATTTTGAAAGACTTTGATTCAAAAGAAAAATCATACCATGACATAACATTAAATATTTAGATCACCATATTTTAACGTACAAACGGACTCTTTTGAAGATATATTGTTTGAAAATATTTTATTTTAAATCACTCTCCCCCTCAATCGATGACCGTAGTCGATGATTGAGTGACTTTGATTTTGATAAAAATGAAGTCCGGTGATTAACAAAATTAAGTTCAATTTATTTTCAAAACAATATTTTTCCATTTAAAAAAAACAATTTAATCAAATTAATCAAAATTGTTTTAAAAATGGTATCCTGCACAAAGATACGTTAGGTGGTTGAGAAGCTTCAGTTGTTGTTCTTGTAGGGTTTGAAGAAAACCATCTGTCAAGCGGTGAGACTTCTTCTTACGTTGCATTTTGAATGCCAACCGAGGTCAAATTAAGCTCCGCTTCTTCAATCACTTAAGAAAACCATCTGCAGATGCAAGTGAGACCTCTTACGTTGCATTTATGCCAACTCTCCATTGAAGTCCAATTAAGCTCCGCTTCTTCATTTGTCAACCCAAGATCTAGTTACCCTTTCCTTTCGGCATCCAAACATCATATTATGTGGGATCCCGATCGGAACTTTCTTTTATACCAATATACCGCATACGTTAGTGAACACACATACAAATATATGGTGGTCGACATCACCCAAACAAGAATCGACTAATAAAAGTCAATCCAACATATCAATCAATTCATATATGGCATGGGGTTTATGTGTTAATCAAACTCTAATCATCTAAACCTAACAATCATATCCTAAATTCCTAGTCCTTCGACACGTGCAAATATCATTTTTAATTAAGCACGAGGATAATTAAGAAAGCTCGTTAGATGATATAGATTTGAAAACATTCTCCCCTCAATCAATGACTCATTTTATGAAAAGTTTAAAAGCGTGAAGTCATTGATTGAGTTTTCAATTTTAACAAAAAACTCTGAATCTGATTGATTTTCAAGCAACTCATTTTCCACCATTTTGAAAACACAACAAATATTTTTCTGAAGAATTTTAGACGGAAAAACATTTGTGTAGGAACAGCAGTCCTTTTGACGACATGCTTTCTGTGTTTTGTTTTTTAGGATAAGTGCACGAAATATTTGAAAATAGATTTAGCGCAGCACTTTCCTTTCTTGAAGAATGGGTTGCTATCTGAAATAATAGCAAGCCATAGTTTTAAGCACGGGTTACAGTCAGAAATAACTACAAGCCATTTTTTGAAGCTCGGTTACTGATCAAAATAATCGAAGCCATTATTTGAAGCCCGAGTTACTGATCGAAATAATCAGAAGCTATATTTTGAGACATGTTTTGAAAAGAATATTTACACCTCCTGCTCGAACTTCATCTAAAGTCCCGTGCCATTATTGAATGACATTTCTAAGACCGTAGATGTTATCGATACCAGAAGACATGTCTAGAGAAAACATATTTTTGGTATTTTTAAATTTTCTGATTTTATGGGTTTTTGAAGGTTTTATAATTTTCTATTTTGTTTTTGTTGGTTTTATATTTTTGTATTTTGTTTTCTGATAAATATTTACAAAGATAGAATAGATGATATAATTAAAGAAGATGATGATACGAGTACCGAGATAAGGATATCGAGCAACCCCGTTGTAGAAGATAGAAGTCATCATCCCTAAAACTTTCACCACCAAAGCTTCCGAGGCTCTTGAATTGAGAGAAATTGAACCATCTGAAAGAGAGACTTTGGCAGCTTCCCCCCAAACCGAAAATCCATGTGATGAGCAGATTCGAAGCTCTATTTCAAGCTTGCCTTAGCTAGGTGCACAGAGAAGCACACCATTATCATAAATTCCGCTGCTCCTTTTAAGAACAAAAATCGAGATTCTTCGTTCGGGGTTATATCATCCAATAGAACAGCAACGTATCATCCCAATCATAAATAATCTTCTCAAATTTCATAACCACTGAAGTCTGAAGCGATCCATTCCAAAAGGTGTCAAGAGAACACTTTCCCCAAGTAGTTGAATTGATGTAGTCAGTCTCTTTGTATAATGCTCATGAACTCTCCCGAATACACGTCATGAGGGGAATGAAGAACACCTTCCCATGTTCACATTTTTCTTCCCTGATGAACATGTATGAAGCTCAAGAACCCGAAGTACACCAATATCCAAGAACTCTCCCGAATACACATCATGCCCTGAAGGAAAACATCTCCCCAATGTTTGTGGTAAACAATGGCTTTCTTCCCCGATGATCGTGTATGAAGCTCAAGGACCAAGTACACACATTCCCAAAGAGAGAACAACCGATAACATTGAAGAAGTAGGCGAATCATCGATTATCTCTGTGGATGACAATCTCGTGGATGTCAACTCCGAATAATTGATTATATCTACGAATCACCGATTAAGCCCTCAAGTGAGACAATGGCGCCCCAATGTACACAATTCTCTCCCTTGATGATTGCGATAACATCGAGATCATTACACACCATTGTACCTCTTTTATCTTCAGAAACTTTCATTTACATCACTTCCCCCACGTAGTTGGAATAAGAACACTAAACGCCTTGATGAGTAAACCTTGAGTTTCTCTGCGGTCATGACAAATGTTTTCCCGGGATATCTTCAATCACTTAGAAGAGTTAGGTTCATCAAGTTTACTCGCCATGAGTCAAACCTTGAGTTTCTCTGCGGTAATAACATTTGTCTTCCCGGGATATCTTCAATTACTTAGAAGAATTAAGTTCATCAAGTTTACTCGCTTTGTGTTTAGATGTTTGTCTCCTTCCCCCTTGCTGGTTTTGACACTTCAGAATCAGCAACATATTATCAGCCCAAATACTAGAAATCTGTTGAGAAGAACGCTTGAAGTCTTTGTGAGAATCAACATGCTAAAGTACAGTGTGAGCAAGTCTAATTGGGGATTAAATCTGACATTTCACTCTCCCCCAATTAGTGCTCTCCCCTAAACCGACAATCTTTATGATGAATGCTTGAATAAGAAGAAGAAGAACGCTTGAAGTCTTTGTGATGAATGCAACTCGTCTTTTAGTCTTCTAACATGTAGCAGAGAATGTAGAACCGACTGTAGACTCGACCTTCTTTAGGATTGTCTAGTTGGGGAATAGATAGTTAACATCTACAACTCACACCAAAAGCATCCCACCAAAAGCATCCCAATTAACTTACATCTTGCAAATCCCTTAACTAAAATCCTCCCAATCAAACAAGAATGAAAGATGTTCATCAAGGAAATCAACAATCGTGCCACAACGAACACACAAGATGGTAACACCAAACTACCAATCACATCAAACAAGAACAGATAGATTGTTCGTAATCATCATGTTGATGTATACGTGAAGCATTAACCGAAGCACTTTGTCGATAAACTCATCAATCCGAGTGAAGATGTCAACCAACGGCTCTTAGAAGAAAAACTCCCGTGAAGATGACCCGATAAGAAGAAGCTCGGTTCTTACATGAGTTTAGAGCCGTATGACCATTTATATTCTCAAATATAAATCAACAATGCAAAAATTCACACTTCTTCTCCCCTCAAGAATTGCATACGGAGATGCCATTCTTGACTATATAAGTGAAATTATCCAAAGTATTCTATTCACACTTCTCCCCACAAAATTAGCACATGATGTCGCCATCGTTATTATAGTGGATCAAGTTGAATAAGAAAACAATCAATGGTAGCCCGGTTCACTTGATGACCGAAGCGCATGGAAAAAGTATGAAGCATGTTGATGAGAATGGTCATTAATAAGAAGATTTCTCTTCTTCAGAAGATAAAGCGCACTGACACGTACACTTTTCTTTTCTTTGGAGTACGAGGCATGAACTATTGTGTTCATACGTCATAATCTCTCTCTTTTCAACCTCTCTTGGCAAACTCATAATCAACCCCATTATCATTCAGTAGGCTCTTTGTAGTGACAACTGATGGAGAAAACCCAATATGATGAATTTGACCCTGAAGTAAACTATCCCGAACTCGTGACTTAAACTTGCACAAATGTAACAAAGAACGGTGCCGATTTCCATTAGCATCTCTAAGTACTCTTTATGTACTCTATACTCTTCAACCAACCAACCATCAAGCATAAGACGTACATTACCTCTTGAAAATCCACAATTGAATGTGACACTGAGCACTACAACATAACTCCTTAAAGTGATAGTTATTTTGTGGTGGTATGAGCCCAATTCCCCCAAGTGGTAAAAGAAAAGGTAAAAGACACCCAACAATAACTAGATTTCCAAGTCTTCGTTTTTTTATAATAAGCTCGAACAAGGATCTTGAAGAATCTTCATCCAACCATCCCCGATACCTTCAGATACTAAGTACACTCGCCCGTGATATTTCACTTCAACCTCAAATAGATAATAGTGAATTGACTCCGTTGTCACATCTTCTTGGTTAAAATCTCAAATCTAGCCTCCTCTGACATTTTAAGTGAACTATGATAATAGTTTCATCCCGACCATGGTTAAAAGCACATAACCCCGTAAAACCATGTAATAACCAAACTGCCATGACGAATATCCAAACACACATCCAATTCATGAAGTACACCCTTTTATCCCTTCTTCGAAGAAGAAACCGTAGCACAAACATCAGATGAGATCCTGAAATACGCTTTCCTTTCTCCAGGATGGTTCCATCAATATGGGATTTTACAATTCTATGGTTTAAACCGAGAAATAGTTTCTTTCGCGGGATTTTACAAAACCAAGAATAAACCTTATGATAGTTCCGGAAATGCACTTTACAATTACCAGGATGTTTCCGTTGTCACGGGATTTTATAGGTCTATGATTTAAACCGAGAAATAGGTTCTTTTGTGGAATTTTACAAAATCAAGACAAAACCGTAAACAATGTCATCTTGAATGTGTTATGACAATTTGGGTTTCGGTGAATATCTGTTTTAGGGGAACATGCAGCGGTTCATCAACGGTTCATTATCCAGCATCAACAACATCATCAACCATCGAATAAACACTTTGGAAAACACCACATTCACGCATTCTGTCGGCTATTGCAGTGACAACACGGTGAAGTAAACCCGATTGGCCAAACTTGATCATGAAGTGAAATTCTCCAGATTTGTTACTTAACCTTGTACTGATCCTTGTGAAGAAGAAACGGTGTACCCAACGTACAAAACCTCTTGACGTATTCTCAACTGCGTGAGACACCGAAGTGATAGTTACGTTGTGGGTAAAGCGAGTAAGAATCACAACCGTAACTAAATAGCCAAGTCTTTATCACACTCAATAAACGTCCAAACAAGTCATCTTCGCGGAAGGATATAAAGAAGGAAGACGAAATAAGTGAACGTGCCCGAAAAACCTCACTTCAAATCCAAATAAGAAATACCGTACAAAGAACCCCGTAGTCAACCTTGTTCAAATATCAATTCAAGCCGTGACAAAAGTATCCATCGTGAAAATGTATAAACCAAAGTATCAAACCACATACCACTACAAATCTCATCAACATACCCAATCTCATCATCAACTCACATCATCATCAAGTCTCTTAAGCAAATCTCATTTTATCCCAACTCTGAATCCGAACCAATTAGCAAAAATTAACCCCGATCCAATCAATAAATCCAAATATTTATCTCGAAATCAAATCATCTCCCGAAACACATCAGTCAATCCCAATACATTGTAAAGCGCATGTCCATAAAACCTTAAAGTATTAAAAGGCTCATGACCACATATACGCAAATTTAGGTTCAATAATTAGCTCAAGCCTAAAGAATAGTACACGGACCAAATTCACTTAAACCAGACATTAATAATCCAACATGATTCAAATCTCTCATATCAAATCTCATACATCACCTTAATATTCAAGCTTCAAATTCGGATAGTAATATATCCGATCCATTATCAGGCCAAGTGATTATTCAAGTCAAATTATCCAATTGACCACAAATATGTCCGACCCCTAACTGCTATCCAGATAATATTAATATGTCCAAATTCAGCCCATGTAACTGCCCAATACTCGTAAAGCCCAAATGAAACATCACACAATCCTTTATCAGGCCCATTTATCCCAACACATACCTAACAATCCGGATATAAAAGGTCTTACAAGCAGCATAATCCCTAAAAATTTTCATCTTATCAAACCCTAATCCCTTGTTATCCGCCTCCATCAGTTCTCTCATCACCATTGTTTCCAGAATTTAATGACCAAAAATATGCCTCCTTCCAACCTCGAGTAAGACTCGACATAACACACACATCACCACAGGGATGGTTAGATGGTGTTATGTGACGGCCACAGGGACGGTCTTGAGGGATGGATTGTGACGACTTTTGAGAACGTTTCCAGGTGATCGGTAGTTTTAATAAAGTTATTGAGTTTTTCGTTATAAACGAACAAAAGAGAGAATGACCAAGTTATGGTTTAATTCTTAATCTTTTAAAAGTTCGGATATTATTTAAACCAAGTTTTTTGAAAAATGGGTCCATGAAGAGTTGTGTTCGAGTATACAAGATCTATTTAGATTTGTATGAGTTCTTGAACGAGTCTGAGATCCAACATACATTCAAATGATTTGACTTTACTTGTAAAGATCTTTCATTTGTATTGACCTTTTAAGGTTTGATGTGAACCTAATCTCTACAAGATCTCATTGACGTACAAGAGTTTGAGTCTATTATTGATCTGTGATGAGGTTATTCACGTGTGGAATGCCCTTCGAGGCATGATATCACATTGAGACACACGAGGAATGATTCTGAGATTAGATATTTTGTTTTCACTTTGTAGCTTAGATCTGTGATGAGATTGTTGATATTGTTGAATGAGGTTTGGTGTTTGATGTTTAATATAAGTTTTCAGTTGGTTTTGTCACTGTCTATAGTACATTCTTCATCTTCATTTTCTTTTGACGCAAGTCGCTTTTCACAAGTTGCATTTCACTAAACCAAGTCGCATCATCATAAGAAAGTCACTTCCTCTTCTTACCCATATTTCAGTCAACATGAGTTTAACTCGCATACATTCATTTTTTGCAAGTCGCATTCCTTATGAGCTTTCAAGACAGTATATTTAGCAACTCGCTTCTGACCCACTGGTAACTCGCATTTGACATTCATTGACTCAAAAGTCAACGAGACCAACTCGCTTATGACCCAACTCTCTTGACCCAACTCGCCCAAAAGCGAGCTGCACCCATAACATATGCGAGTTAAGTAACTCGCATTGAAACTTGACCATAAACCCAACTCGCTTAACATTCATTGTATCTGGACATTATAACGACTCACATCCAGGAATACATTGAGTCATGACAGTCAATACTATCAACTCGCTTTTATTAAAAAACAGTCAACTCACTCACTAGTTAATCCAACTCGCATAGGGTACTTAGAATATAGACAGAGAGTAGATAACTCTCTTATAATACTAACAATCTGGACTTAAAACAGCAACTCGCATCTTAGAATTAGTCAACTCGCATCTATGAATTAGACCACAAATTATAGCAGCAGCAGCAGTTAAGCCAAACCATGTCGAACAACAAAGTGACACCAACTCCAGCATGCTAAAAACAGCTTAAGACCAGGAATTTCAGACCAAACAGATAGTACAAAACGTGACCATTCATCAGCAGCAGGAAAGTGGTTATAAGACAAGTGATATTGTAACAAAAGAAAACTGTTTTGACTACAATCAAAAAGCCAGCAAGTGATTAGAAAATCCTTTTAACAACAGATTCAATTGCAACATCAACCAACATCAAAGACACATCAAAACATCACCAAACCGAAACAAACATGAGCAAACCGCATATAAAGAACCATTCGAATCAACAAAACAACACAACCTAGGCTCTGATGCCAATTGTAGGATCGTGAATATTATGTTGTTTGATGATTCGGGTGGTCTAGGACAATGATTAAACAAGAAAGCCATTTTAGATAGATGAAGAGAGTTGAGAGGAGGTTCCTTGAAGAGAGTTGTTTTACAAAAGAAAGATTAGATTCAAAGAAGTCACACCCCTTCCATGGATGGAAGGGGTATTTATACTTACAACTTACACGACCTCCTATCGGCCTGTGGATCAGGTATACAGTGGGTAAAGACCCGTCCTTCCTCCACGTTATAACACTAGACTAAACTACGCTACAAATTAACTAATAAACTACTAAATAACGTAAATAACTATATGTCTACGAGCTAACTTATGCTAGATAATAGTTGGGGTGACCGACTCTTTTACTATGGAATTTTCTAATTCCTAACAGCTCCAACATGGAAGATCACAAGGCTAGGTGGTGAAACTCAATCATTTATTCAGTTTGAATATCTTATCAAAGCTTTTGACAGAGATGATCTTGATACACTATGGAAGTTAGTTCAAGAAAGGTTTGATGCTGAAGATCTCAAAGATATGAAGGAGATGCAGTTACGGGTTAATCTTAGAAGGCTCTATGATCCAGATGTTAATGATGATTTCTGGAAATTCTCATGTTCATGTCCTGGTACTAAATGGTTCTATTATGATTCATGTGAAGTTCATCATGTTTCTACAGCAAATGGAGTAGATGCATTCATGCTTGCTGAGAAAGAATATCCACTCAGAGCTGGAACTCTCACTGTGATGCTGTGTACTACTATAAGAGTTCATGAAGATAGTGAGAAAGTCAGAGCATTGTTACTTAGGCTTCAAGATCAATGTTCAAGAGCTATTCAGAATCTAAGGAAGAAGTGAAGTGTTTGAAAGAATTCCCCAAATCCTTGAAGATAATGAAGATTGAAGAAACTTATTGATTTGCAGAGAAATCATAAGTTTAGGGGAGGATTGTTTGGAATAATCTATTACCACTAATAGTCGTGGAAGACATCGCTAAGTATTGCACTAGCAAGTGGAAACGATACCACCGCCGCATATTATTACCACTGCTATTAGAGGAAAACGTGTTTAGATAAGTATAGAAAAGATCTTGTGTATATTCTATATTGTTAGCTTTATACTTATCTTGTAAAGGACTCTTTGTATTATAAAAGGAGGTTCTAGGTCATTGTCTTAGGTAATGTAACAACTTACAAACATACGTATCATTCATATAAGCTTCAAGGTGTAACCCTAGTGATAAGCAAGATCACTCGTATTATTCATTAATAATATTGGAGCTTAGTTTTGTGTTTAATCTTTGTTTACTTACAATACATCATATAATTCGTCTTCTAAGTATTACTAATTAAATTCCGCGTGCTTATTAATATAATACAAAATATCACTGACACAAGGTGTGTGTCTAGATCCATCACATATGCTTATATTGGCTTTATAATCACACTTTTTTTGAAATACTTTATAATCACACTCACATATGTACAAAACAATCTAATATAACAAAAGGAGAAATCCAAATTATAAAGGCAAACTGAATACAACAAAGTCTTTATTTGAATATTCATATAATAAAGTCTTTGTTTGAATATTCATACACGCACTTTTCTAGGAAAGCCCGACCACCAGAGGTTAATATAGTATTGTTCAACTTTGGCATCACATCTCTAAATCCAAACACCATTTTTCATTTATACATGTTATCTTTGGCATCACCTAAACAACAACTGAACATGACAAATACTTTCATACTTTTAGACCACGATGTAGAGGAGCTAGTTCCATACAAATTCATTAAAAAAGGGGGTCATTTAATGTAGTATTATTTTTAATAATAGGTCAAAGGGGTTTGATGGAAATTTCTTCAATGATAATACACTACTTTTCGGAAGTGTAAAACAACGATTTGTGCTTTTTTCTGATAGTATAAAAGTTGCCTCTTGTTGTTCAACAAAAAACGCTAAGCAGATATTTTTGTCCGGTAAGAAAACCTAAATAAATTTAAGATTTTCAATCAACAGGGTTAATTACCTGTGCAATAATTATGCCGAAAACTTCATGTAATGATTCACCTTCAAGACCGACTTCATTTTCAAGCAACATTTCAATTTCCTCAATGGGCCATTGAATGAGTTGGTTTGTTTCTGGTCAAGCCAAATACTTTTTGGAAATGACTACGTGCTATAAGCAAATTCACAATTCAATTATTTAATTCAAAACAAAACCATAAAAAAATAATCTTCGTTACATGAAGTCTGAACCATCTTTTAGCAATATCATTAGCTCCTGAATCAAACTTGTTAACCCAAGCCATCAGGATCCTTATGCTTTTCACAAGATAAAAAAATGATTTTGAAGAATAATACATTCCATAATCATGCCTCCGAGTACCAAGTGTAAATTCATTTTGAGGAATATAATATTCATTCACAAGACTATATCCCAATCATGTAATAGTCTGCGCCATAATCAAATAATCCTACTTTTAACACATGCCTTACTTTCGGGCCCATAACTGATGTATCAAGCCCACTCGTACAATCAACCCAAACAGAAAAAATAGGACATTCCCATTTTCCAGTACCTGGAGGTTCATAAAGTGCAAATCGTATTTAGTAAGTGAAAATTCTCTGCATTATTCGCAAGAAGCAAATCTTCTCGCTACGATCTCTTCTCGATGTTCCAAAACCTATTAGATTTTGTTAATACAAATATTGCCTAAAAACGTTATTTATATTTTATGATCTTTGCTATGTTTTGTTGATAACAATAATAAACTTTATTTAAGAAAAGTATAAATTTAGTCAAAACATTTATTCATATAGATATAAGTTTTACTTAACATCACTAAAAACACTAAACCATATATTACACACTGTTGATTTTTATCACATGTACACTATGTTTCTTGTGTTGTACATTTCATCAAAGAAATGATCATCACATGTCTATCTATGCATACACTAGCATAAATAATCAAACATTGTTAGTAAGTCATAAACCAACATTGTACATTTTATTAAACACACTTTAACTAGTTACATTTTACACTTTACAAGTTAACTTTGTTAAATATTTTAATCAAAATGAAATTGATTTATAGCATCATTACTTGAATCATCCCTAGTAAAATCTGAGATTGCAAAATCTAGTAGGATCATAGAAAATATTTTGGAAAGATTTGAACAATATTTGAAAGATTTGCAAAATCTCATGTCAGGACTCGTGGAACCAAAAAATAACAAGGGTGGACCCCTTTTTTTGGTTCCGGCCAATCCGTGGGTTGCTAAGCCAAAATGGCTATAAATAGCTGCCCAATTTCAGTTATTTTCTTCACCACTCACATACATAAATATTGTACATTCTCTCTCACTCATATTTCCCTATATCTAACTCATTCATATTCATTTTAGTGAACTTCTTAAATAGCAAGAAGATCAAAGCATTATTGGAGACTTGCAAACTTCAATAAGTATTGCAAGTCTTGTATATTCATCACGGTGTGTATTGTAAATTGTTCATACATCATTGTTTGTACAAAACCATCATAAAACCCCTGTAGTGATTGGTTAGTATTTTAGTCCTTAAAATACGTAGTGTGACGGGAGTGGTTGTACCCTTGTAAAAGATCTCGACATCTAGCTCTGTGTCGGAAATAGTGTGTAAGCGACATGTAAAGATTTTTCTTCGCTAGTTAAAGGAGCTTTTTGACTAGTGAAAGCATACTCTCGAGTTGGATACTCGGGGAGTGGAATAAGGCAAGGAAAAAGAGTTTTTGTAGACCGAACCACTATAATCATTGTGTTGTGGTTTGATCATTTTTATCTTTACTTATCTGATTGTTATCATTTACATATAGAATTTACATAAAGTTTCAAAGAAAAGAAATTTAAAAATGGTAAAACTATTCAATCCCCCTTCTAGTTTTTCACAATTGGTATTAGAGCGGTTTACTCAAGATTTTCTAAAACCTATTGTATTTTAAAACTTGGAACGATCCATGGATTTTGAAAACTTTAAAGAAGGGAAATCTATGCAAATAACACCAATCTTTGAACCCAATGGATTTATCTATTGGAAAAAAATTGCTTTGAAACTTATGTGAAATCAAAAGAAATAGCCCTTTGGTATATAATAATTGGAGGTGATCACAATCCTACAACTAATGATATTACCAATGATGAGCAAAAGAAATTGATTGGCAAAAATAATAAAGCAAAAATGATGCTCAATAATGCTCTACCTGAAAAGGAGTATTAAAGAGTCTTTATGTGCAAAACTTCCAAAGAAATTTGGGAAGCCTTAATAATCACTCATCAAGAGAATTCAGAAGTCAAGGATAACAAAATTGATCTTCTTGTTCAACAATATGAACAATTTGTTATTCCTGAAAATGAAACCATTGATAGTGGATTTGCTCATTTTAACACTATCATTATTTCTCTTAAAGCACATGATGAATCATTTTGTAGTAAGAATTTTGTCAGGAAATTCCTCAGAGCACTCCATCCAAAATGGGGAGCAAAAGTAACGGCCATTGAAGAATCTAAAGATCTTTCAAATATGTCACTAGACGAGCTGATTAGGAAGCTCAAAGTTCATGAAATGATAATGGAGAAAGATTCAGAAATAATCAAATGAAAAAGAGAAAAGTTCAAAACTGTTGCCTTAAAAGAAAGAGTAGAATCAAGTGATGACGTGGAATCTAGCTCGGGAAGTGAAGATGAATAGTATACCATGGCCGTAAGATATTTCAAAATTTTCTTTAGAAGACGAGGAAAGTTTTTAAGACAACTTCAGGAGACAAATCGAAGCATCTTGATCTTGAAGAAACTTAGCCACAACACGACTCTTCCGAATATTTTCATAATTAGCAAACATTCCACTTGAGCTTGATATTGTTCTTTAGTCAACATGCACTGACTTCACAAATCATCAATCACGTGATCCCGTCTGTCTCGTAAGATGTCTCGGCAGTAACCAATTTCAGCAGAACCAATATGAGCTTCGAAGAACCAATCAAACCCACATCGGAGGAAATAGGTTGAGACAATTCCTCAATGGTGTAGAAAAGCTGCAGAGAAGCATTCAACTTATACATTCTCCCAAGAAGAAAACCTCTTCATCATCTCTGAAGGTGAAACATTTGAATATTACGGTAAAGATGAAGTTTGACCATCGAAGTAACCTCTTTCACGAAACCATCATAGATGCATCCTTCATATTTAGCTCCTTTGATGTGTCACAGATACTTTATCCAAAGAATGTTTTCGTCTTTTGCTAGTATATAGAATAGGCTCCTTGCTAGACTCCTTTCTTCGTGAAGATTTAGCAATAAGAAGAAACATTAGATGTAAGTGCCACATCACCAATATATCAAGAGATTCATTAAGATTCTCTTCACCTCCTCCTCGGAAGAAACCAAACATCTCTTTTACCCTTCCGACTTAGCAAATTCTCCAAGTGTTCAACTTTAGCCTCCAATTCCACAATCTTCCCGACCAAGAAGCAGACTTAGTTTACGTAAGTTACATGTTTAAGACCGACACCTCACCGTAAGCTTGTTCACCAAATCATATAATGAGGTAAGTGAAATAGGATCCTCGAATGTGATTGCTCACCAAAATTGGAACTTCATTAGACTGCTCAGAGCAACATCAACTCGATCAATATTAGAACATCCTTCACCAAATGGAGTCCTAACAGACTTGGTGTAGGCAATCTGTCGATATCAACCCGAACTTCATCAATAGGAACTTGAACTTCATCAATAGGAACTTGAATAAATCTTTGGATGGAACATGGTCTTGGTGAATGTATAGATGCTTCAAGAACAACGAGAAGGACCCTCATCACCATCTACCGAAAGATTTCCATCAAGAGGGAATGAAGAAGGTAAAACTACATTAAGCTCATTATCGGTCTCATTCTCCGAGGTAACATGGCAGCTAACAAAGGAAAATGTGTCCTTCAAATTTAGTCCTCATTGTAGCAAATAACTTAGGAGTCGAACACTTATGGGATGAAAAGCACGGGTTTGTGTAGAAACATTCAATATCATCTGAAGAACCTAGGGTACATCAAAACTTACCCGTTTTCCTTGTTATGTTTTCTACCATATTATCAAAGATATACTTAGAGAAATTAAAAGTCAAACCCTTAGATAAGCAAACAATACCACATCCCATTTGTGTTTAAAATCGATCCCATCCTCCGGACTTATTGCTCAAACACCTAGCAACGTATGTACCAAGAACCTCCACATAGGACAAAGCTTGTTTTCAACCACATATCGGTCCTCGAACTTTGATATCCAATAGCTCTAAGTCCTTCAAGTACCATCGTAGAATCGAATGATAAACACCATTCTCATCATCCAAGCGAAGTTGTCTTACGATCGGTTCCTCACACCACATATACTTGTCCATCAACACTTGTAACTATCTCGATATCTCCTCTCTTTTCTGCGCGCCCAAATTGAGTAATCAAAGTTTCATATATAGCATCGGAGAATGTGTCAATGCATATACAATCTTTGATCTTAGTAAGAAAGAAATCATCGGCCTATAAATTTCATCTCCTCGAGCAGATCCAAGAAAAGCAACCTTATTATGATCATGTTTGAATTTAAGCGCCATTAGAGTTTTTGAAGATTAGGGTTAGGATTTTGCACAAAAGGAAGTGTTTTATTGAGAGTAATAATCGAATTACTTATTATGGAGCGAAATTATGCTGTAGAGAATAAGTAGAAAATATCCCAAATTTGGTCAAAGGTTGACCAAGTATGACGTGGACTTCTACTTTTACTAGGATTTACTTATAACCCGGTAGAAATGAGAACCATTCTCAATAAGAAGAACAATCAGCAGAAACAGAAGACTTACTCTCGAAGCTTCAGTAAATATCTTTTTACTGTTTCACCCACACGCATTAATTCTCTTACTACTTGAAATCGGCTATAAAACAATCCCAATGCACATAGACTTTTTCATCAAAAATCCCCAAATAATATTTCAAACCCTAACTCCTTCATTCCTTCAAAATTAGCCAAAACAACCATGAGTATCAAAACTGAGATCATAGATCTCACAACAACATCCTCATCATCATCCTCATCATCTAGTGAAGATACCAATTCATGGTTTCACTATTTTCCAAAACCATATCCACTGCCAAGGAAGTCACCTTTTCTCTCCTCATCAGAAGATGAAAGTGTTGAGAAACCAAGTGTATCTGCTGAAGATTCTGATGAATCCTATAATGAGGGAACATCTTACTCCCAACCCTCAGCACCTAGGCCTCAACGAAGGCCACGGGCCAAAAATCCCCCACTCCCTATGGGAAGAAAGGTGGTGCTTGGTCTCTTTGCATCATGTTTTGGTGCATCATCACATATCGTGTCGAGGAGTGGAAAAGGAAAATGATGTAAGTTGATGTATGATTGAAAGAGTAGATGATATGCGATGAAAGTCTTTCGGTCATCTCTCTACCACAATCGCCTTCTTCTTCGTTTGCATCAATCCATCCTCTCCATTTTGATCCTTAGCATCCGTTAGGGTTGGTTATGCTTTCACAAAGGCATAGCCGACATTTAGTGCCAAAGATGTGAGCGATCGTGCATATCCAACGACTATTAGTGTGAAAGATGTGAGCCGCCATACTCATCGTGCTCATCTTTAGATGTTGGAATAGATGATATGTAATAGATTAGGACTATTAGATCATGTAGATGCTTTTGATGTTGCTAGTACTCTCAGAACTGTCAGTAATTTGTATCTTGTATCTTGAATGAATGAATGATCTATTTGCTTCATATTTCTTTTGATTGAATCATATAACTTCGATTTCAACTTCGAGAGGAAACAAATAACACTTCAAAGACAATCAATTCGGTGGAAACCATTTTAAGCATTCATGACCATATCTCAACCGATCGGGGACAACCATTACGCAAAACAAACACACAAAAATACACAACCAACAAAGAAACACACTAAACTTACATTAGCGGGTTAGAGTTAGTTAAAATCTATCAAATATACAAAATTACATAGCAAAAATGCAAAGTTATACAAATCCTCCCACAGGCATATGCCTCCCACAGGCTTATGCCTCCCCTTAAACTTTGCGCTTAAGGGTTAACATGCAATATGAACCACAAGGTGTTGAAACCTTGGTCCTTCAAAAGCCTTTGTTAACAGATCGCCACATTATCATCAAGATGAATTTTGACCACATTTATCAAATTTTTATCATATGCATCTCTTATAAAGTGGTGCTCGATTTCAATATGTTTAGTTCGATCGTGAAAACTGGATTTTAACAATGCATATGGTACTTTGATTATCAATAAAATTGTTGTGTTCATGAAATTATACCCATAATCCAACAACCGATTTTGAATCCAAAGAACACATCCGCGACAATTAGCAACGACCACATACTACGCTTCAAGAGATGAGGTAGCCATCAATCGCTTTCAAGGAATTGGCAACCTCAGGTGGTGGACCTCCTATCCAGATTAGCACCAAAGATAGTCACTATCACTATAAGCTTCCAACTTAAAAGGAGACTCTTTTGGGTACCAAAGACCTAGAAAAGGTTGGCCTTTAAGGTACTTAAAGATCTTCTTATGACATTGAGATGGGAAGTCGGTGGAGTAACTTGATGTCGCGAACAAACACTCACAAGATAAGTAATATCAGGCTGGAAGTCATTAAATACATCAAAGACCCAATCATAGACCCGCATAAATGAACATTCACAGTGGATCGACTTCATTATTGGTCTTTGACTTTGAGCTTCCCTCGAGATGACAAAAAACCTTTTCGGAAAGACCGTAATGATAAGAAAGGATAAGGTGAGAGAAAATGCTTTAGATGTGGAGATACGAGCCATCTAATAGGAGATTGTCTCAAGCTACCTAAAAGCAAAAATCAACGGGCTTTTGTAAATGGTGCTTGGAGCGAAAGTGAAGATGATGACGAAGAGCCAAGTAAGGAGGAAATTGCTCTCATGGCTCAAGAATCAAACTAGGTACTCTCTGACTCATCTTGCTCTTCTATTGATGATGACACATTACAAAATCAATAAAAAAAACTATATGAACTTAGCTTAAAAATCATAACCAAAAACAATTTTTTAAAAACTAAAAGGGATTTTTTGGAAAATGAAGTTTACGAATTAAAAGAAAAAGCAAAATGCTTAAAAAAGAGTAAATCAAATGATGATGTGTGCAAATCATGTTAATAGCTTGGACTTGAAATTGAAAAACTAAAACTCACTCAGGAAACACTTATTAAGCATAATTCTAACTTCAAAATATTTGATAAAAATATTTCATATGTGGATGAAATAATGAAAATTCAAAGATCACCAAGCAATAAAACTGGACTAGGTTTCAATTACCTAGAAACTTCAAGTAGTCAAAGAAAACGAGACGAAAAACAACAAACTGATCCAACTCCCACAGGAGACCACGGATTAGACGGAACCAAATATTTGGTTCTGTCTCTTGATCCAAAAGGGTCTGTGGGGTTGGAACAAAATAGTGACAAATCGACTCATAATGAATTTGTTAATGTTACTAAGAAATTTAAAACTTCAACAAATCAAACCAAGCAAAAACCAGATGTTACAATAGGATTAGGACTTGTTAAAAATGAATTTAAGTCCAAAATTACTCAACAGAGGCCTAAAACCGCTATTCTCAAACACCCCTTTCCTAAAAGCAACTACAACACACAACCTAAGTATCAACACACCAATTGGAACCAAAAATTTCCTGGACCATATCAAACTCCCAACTACATGTCATGGAACCCATATCCACCATTTCCATACATAAACCAAGTAAATGGCATGTTTAACCCAAATGGACCCATGAGATATTGGGGACCAAACGCTTGAGTTTTATGATTCATAGGTGTGCTTGAAAGCCGGTTTGGAACCAGGCGAATGGATAAAAGGTAGCGGTTGCTCAAGGCACATGACGGGAAATAAAAATCTCTTTTCATCATATCAAGAATGACGGAGGTGATGTTACATTTGGTAGTAACCTTAAAAGCAAAATCATCAGCAAAGGTATGATCTCTCATGACTCCCTATCTATTGAAAATGTTGCTCATGTTGATAAACTAGGATTTAACTTACTTAGCATTAGTCAACTATGTGATAAAAAGTACAAAGTCCTATTTGACAAATATGGTAGTGAAATCCTAAAAGATGGAATCACCGTAGCAAAAGGAGTTAGGAAAAACAACATATATGTCATGAAAATTGATAAAAACATCTAGAGATTAACTTTTCCTCACCACTATAGACGACAACTCCACTCTTTGGCTTAGATGGCTAGGCCACGCCAATAGGAGACTAATCCAATCCTTATCATCAAAAGAACTTGTTAGAAACTTACATAAGTTAAGATATGAACAACACTTTTGTGATGCTTGTAAAATAGGAAAACAAGTTCATAGTAGCCATACGGCTAAAAATATGGTATCTACATCTAAGTGCCTAGAACTTTTGCATATGGATTTATGTGGTCCATCCGCTATACAAAGTTATAGAGGTAACTTTTACACTTTGGTCATAGTAGATGATTATTCACGATACACTTGGACAAATTTTTAAAAAATAAAATGAAGCCTTTGATCAATTTGAAATACTAAGCAAGAAAAGTCAAAATCAACTTGGTAATCGCATTGTGTCAATTCGAACGGACCATGGTCGTGAAGTTCATAATGAAATACAATTTAGAGCTTTTTGTAATGCCAATGGCATAACACATAATTTCTCAGATCCTCGAACTCCTCAATCAAATGGTGTAGTAGAACGTAAAAACTGGTCTCTTCAAGAGATGAGTAAAACAATACTAAATGAACAAAATATACCTAAAATTTTTTGGTGTAATGCGGTCGACACATCTACTTATATTTTAAATAGAGTCCTAATACGTCCATTTTTAAACAAAACTCCTTATGAGTTGTATAAAGGTAAGAAACCTACACTAGGATACTTTAGGGTTTTTGGAAGTAAATGTTTTATTCTAAACATTAAGGACTACCTCACCAAATTTGACCCAAAGTCTTATGAAGGTGTATTTCATGGATATTCACAAAATAGCAAAGCTTATATTGTTCTAAATAAAGAAACTATGAGAGTCGAGGAATTGTTAAATGTAACATTTGACTAAAGTCCACCTCCCTCTAAGATATCACATTTGGTAGATGATGACTTAGTTGAAAGTCAACTTGTTGAAAATCAAGAAAACATAGTTAATGACAAGGAAGATCGAATATTAACTAAAGAAATAGTCAATATCAAGGAATCTAAAAGTCATCCTTAAGATAGTGTCACAGGAAAAATTGATGAAAGAAACTTAAAATCAAAAGTTCAAAATAAAAGTAATTACTTTTGCTTTGTATCAACTATTGAACCTAAAAATATAAACGAAGAAATAAAAGATGAATCTTGGGTAATAGCTATGCAAGAAGAACTAAATCAATTTGTTAGAAATGATGTTTGGACATTAGAGCCTCAACCTAAAAATCAAATTATAATTGGAACAAAATGAGTTTTTCAAAATAAAATGGATGAAAATGGTTTAGTGTCTAGAAACAAAGCTAGGTTAGTAGCACAAGTATATAATCAACAAGAAGGGATTGACTACGATGAAACCTTTGCCCCGGTTGCTAGGCTCGAGTCTGTTAGAATCTTACTTGCGTATGCATGTGCACATGACTTCAAACTTTTTTCAAATGGATGTCAAGAGTGCATTTTTAAATGGTTTCATCAATGAAGAAGTCTATGTTGCACAACCACCTGGGTTCACTGATTTTGAAAAACCAAATCACGTTTACAAACTTAAAAAGACATTATACGGACTTAAGCAAGCACCTAAAGCTTGGTATGATCGACTTAAAACATTCTTAGTTGAACATAAGTACACCATGGGACTAGTAGACAATACACTCTTCACTAAGAAAAAGAAGTTACATATTATTATCGTTTAAATATATGTTGACGATATTATATTTGGGTCAACTGTCAAGAGCTATGTGACAATTTTTCAAAAATCATGCACGACGAGTTTGAAATGAGTATGATGGGTGAACTAAACTTTTTCTTAGGATTAAAAATCAAACAATTAGAAGACGAAATCTTCTTTAATCAATCTAAATACATAAAAGATATGCTTAAAAAATTTAGACTTGAAGATTCTAAACCTATTAAAACACCTATGTTCTCAGAAACCAAACTCACCAAGGATGAGGAAAGTGAATCAGTAGATAAAACTAAATAGAGAGGAATGATTGGTAGTCTACTCTATCTCATGGCTAGTAGACCCGACATTATATTTAGTGTTTGTCTATGTGCTCGCTTTCAAGAAGATCCTAAATCATCACATCTTGAAGCCGTGAACGAATCTTTAGATACATCAAAAGTACTACGCACTTAGGTTTATGGTATCCCAAAGGAACGGGTGTTAAAACCATAGTGTATGCCGACTCAGATCATTCTGGTACTATGTTGATAGAAAATGTACAAGTGGTATTTGTACTTTTGTTGGACATTGTCTTACCTCATGGTTCTCTAAGAAACAAACAGATCTCGCCATCTCAACAACCGAAGCTGAGTACGTGTCCGCCAAAAAAGCATGTCAATAAGCTCTATGGATGAAGCAAGATCTTGTCGACTACGACATTCAACTAAACGACATCTCTGTTCTTTGCTACAACAAAGGAGATATCGACGTTAGTAAAAATCCAATTTAACATGCTCGTACTAAACATATTGAAATGCGTCATCACTTTCTTCGCGACAATTTTCAAAAAGAAAACATCTCAATTGAGAAAGTCTCCTCATAAGACAACATTGATGACATCCTAACAAAACCTCTTAAACGAGAACCGTTTAACCTTCTTAGACTTGGACTAGGACTAATGGAACCCAATCCATAGTTATAGGAAAATAAAAACTTAGTTCAAACCAAAACGAATAAAATTGTCCAAATCAAAATCTGACCTAAGGTACCCTACAATAACACGGAAGAAACCAAAAACTTGGTTCCACCGTATCCGTGGGTCCCTGTTCAAAACTTTGACAGCTTAAAACAAACACCCTATTCTCAATAATTAAACATAGTCGACCTAAACTCCATCCTAGGTGAATAGAACTCACAATTTGGCTAATTACTCCATCAAATCTCTGCTCCAAACACTAGTGTAAGTACTTTCACCAAACTCTTCTTCCAATTCTGTGTCTAGGGTTTCTATTTTATACACAAAACCAAAACTTGGGGATTATGCATTATGAAGTACATTTGTTAATTATTCAACTAATTATGTTTCATTTAGTTAGGAATTGCATGAAGTACATAAAGCTAATTTGCTAAAAACCCCATGCCAAATCATTGTAAAAACTTCTGATAGTTATGATACAGAATTTTCTTACACATTGTTCATACAAATAAAAACGCTATGTTTAAACATCACTTGCATAGTGTCTCTTGAATGATAAATGAAGTACATAAGAAATATATATTTTCGGGTACATTCAATTGAAGCTACATTGAATTATGAGCGTTTGGGTTATCTCTCATTTCATTACAAATTGCTAAAGAATTTCTTTTATGCATTAAAAGAGTCGAGGTAATCGCACCTCCACATTGTCCCCATGTAGACACACAATCACAACATGATTTTCGCGTATTTTAATTAAAAATGTTAATTATGTATCTCTACAAACAAAAATGCCTCCCGCCAATACTTATGACCACAAGGACACTCTCGCTTACATACCTCCTCATCATAGAACTAAGGGACTTGGTAAAAAACAAGTCGAAATCTTTAAGGCTCAAGAAAAATGTTACTTCCATGAGGGTAGAACCATACAACCATCCTTTTTAGAAGCCACAAACATTCCTTAAGAGCCTGCAATAATCAACTTTGATTGTCTTCTAAACATCGACAAACAAATCTGTCATAGATTCGTCCTCGAGTTCTATGCTAGCATAGTTCTAGCAAGTGAGGATAATGGATTGATGACAATTCACTTCAAATCAAACCAACACGAGTTTCACTTACCTCTCCGTCAATTTTCCAAAATCCTTGGACTCCCTTGTCAAGGTACATGCCTTTACTCAGATATATGGTCACTCTTAATTCTTGACACAATTGTTGATCGAACTCCTCCATACCAAAATCATTTAGTTGACAAAGAAACAATCCGAGGACACTTGTTCCTTCCTTGAGTCTCTGGGACTAGAACTACTCGTTCGGGTCAAGAAATCAAACAAGATCCATTCGGAATGGAACTCAATAAACTCAAATCTCAATTCAAAAAATGGGAAGAAGTCATTCAGGCAAATGTCTTGTATACCATTAGAACCCGTGATCACATCAATGCTTGTCTCTGTTACATGCTCTGTAGTTTATAAACCCGTCAACCTTTCAACCTAGCTTACTATGTTTCCAAAAGGATGACCGACATACCCACTATAGGAACCACTGCTCTTCCCTATGGGATGCTTCTCACTGGCCTCTTTAGTGCCTTTTAGTGATAAAAGGGTAGCTAAGACCAAGTCCTTAGGAAAGCGTCCTCAACCTCCAACTTCCTCATCATCGCCCAGTAGCTCGGATGATGGACTTCCTAACTCGAAGCTTCCTTCTCTTGACTACCTCAGGAAACTCTTAGAGATTGAACAACCATTGGAAGAGTTCAGGCAAACTAAAGGAACGTTCAGATGTCTTGGAAGGTTTCTCACCAAGATAAACAAGAAACTTGATAAACAATGGAGATTTTATGAATGTTTGGTACAATTCTTTGAAAAACAATGATGTATGTTTTATGTTACTATTCCTAGGATCTTAACTTGTTAAAATGCTTATCTGAACTAACCAAGTATCATGCAGGTAGATAACATTCGTATGTTATTAATTTTCAATTTTCACGTTTTCGTGAAATTTCTATCAAATTGCCTGTTAGATATCTCTACATATGTGTACATTTGTTTCATTCATGTTTCTTTATCACAATCTATGAAATACACATACTCGAGGAAAAATTAAGGGATTAGAACGGGTTTTCGAGGAAAATAAATGTCCTCTGAAAAAGAAATAGACACCCACGGATGGGGCGGACCCAAAAATTTGGTACCGCCCCTTGAAATTTTTGGCACCGCACAAATATGAACTACGGTTCGGACGGTACCAAATTTTTGGGTCCGCCCGTTATAAAACTTGGTACCGCCAGACTACTCAGAAAACTTTTTCTTTTCTATTTAAATTCACGACTTTAGATCACTCATATTTTTTCATTAGAACCATTCTCACTTATATTTACACATATTAGGATCATAGTACTACATTTGCGTCCTAGGCGTCCCACTATAAATATGTCTAAACTTCCAAATCTCACCATGGACGTCCTTAGATTCCACAGTCTCGGCACAATGCTTAGGCAGACTAAACCCTTACAATTATTTGTTCAACAACGGCATCCGAACCATCCCACCCGCATATGTATGCCAAAGTTGCGGATTCACACCCTTATCTACCTCACTAATAGTTTCACCTTCACGCGATATTTCCTTAAAACTACCTAAAACCCAAACTACACCTCCTTAATTATACATCACTAACCTCATTAACATAATCAAATCACAGCAAATTTAGACATATTTAAACAACCTTAAAAAACACAAACAATTAAAATATAGTACAAAATAATAAAATTAATAAAACCCTAAGTAGAAAGAAGAAGTATGTACCTTTTATATAAAATAAATAATCATCGCATAATAACTAACAACTGATCTGCAAAAACATAGATTCTTACTTCTATTGACATTGCTTCATAAAGATCAAATCTTAGTCAGATAAACAATCTTCCAAACACCCATAATGCAAAAAAGTATTAAAGTTTACGTTCTTAGCAATTCCACATTTATAAATAAAAATAGTGCGGCAAATAAAAGTAAATATCATATTCAATTTATAACATAAATATGAAAACTGTATAAACACTTACCATTAAATTCATTCCAAAAATCGATTCCTAATTTGAGGATACATAACATACAAATCATCGGGTATTAGTTGCATCCCTACAAACACCAATCAACACAATTAAATTGAAATAAAATTTAAAAAAAAATGAAAAAATTAGATTAAACAATTTGATCATATCTTGTGATTTTATTCATCATAACATAGTAGACCTAAAAAATTTAATTGATTCTTATTAATAACCTGTATCATGAAAGAATAATAGCACTTGAAGTACTCACCCAAATTTAGATGACAGAGGTGGGTTTGAGGGGAAATAGTAGGGTTGATAATCTTCTTCTATTCTTACTTTCAATTATTAGGGTTCTTCTTTTGGTCCGTAGTTTGTGCGAAAAAAATATAGAATAGAGAGATGATATTATTGATTTTGAAGTTCCGGTTTTTTATTTATAATTTTAGTCCAAAGTATTAACTAATGAATCTTAAGGACATGTGTATTTTCGTTTTTTTTTCCTACCTTTAATAAAAACCGAATATTTTTAAGTTTTGTCTAAAAGAGGAAATATTTAGATTTTTTTTTATCAAATATCTTTAAAAAGAAAAATAATAATAATTCAATTATTACTAAATAAGGGAAGATTTAGTTTCTTGAAATGTAAAAGTCCCTACTTGAAATTATGTTTTATTATATAAAAAATACTAGAACGGTACCCTCGTAATGCGGCGGCGGGTACTCGGTAGTTCGAATGTAGGGTTGTGTGTTTTTAGAGAGAGAGAAAGAAAGATTGTTTTGTCGGTTAACATAGTTTCAACGTATGAATGTGCAGTCGTGAGATTGATGTGTCAGGTTCGAATGTGTGTTTTTTTGTTGAGTATATTTTTGTTTAGTCTTTTATATCAAGTAGGTTTGGGCTGCTACAAGAATGGTTTAAATGGGTTGTTACAATATTGTATCACTATTACAAATATAGATATAAAGACACTTAAATTTTTAAATGTAACTTATAATTATAGAAAATGATTGATATGTCTAAAATATAAAGGAGATGATTTGCACACTCTAAATTATTATTAGGACACTCATATGTACAAACAGTTGAAGCACAATATTAATATGGTACAAGTATTTAATGCATCAATAGAGTGTCCTAATCATTTTTGAAAGTGTGCAAATCAATACCCAAAATATAAGCCTAAAGATTAGCCTAGCCCATTAAATGAGTGACACATGAATTGCACTACCCCTCTCTCACATTACTTACCATAGATCTTGACATGTGGTAAAAAATTTAGATCGGTAAGGTTGTTGACGTTTTCATTCCCTTCAAAAGATCTAAAGCTGGTAAAAAATTTGCTTTTGTTCGATTCATTAGTGTGGACAATTTAGATCGGTTGATTGAAAATTTATGCACTATTTGGATTGGACGTTTTAAACTTCATGCTAACAAGGTTAGGTTTGAAAGGGAACCTAAGTCTAAATCTGTTCAGCCTCCCAATACTTCTCAATACTCCATTAATTCGCAGCCTAGACAAAATGTTAATGCAAATGCAATGCATACTTCGTTTGCTACTGTTCTTTCTAATGGAGCTGGAAAATTTAACGCTAATGGGTCCCTTGCCATTGTTATTGATGACAGTTGCTTATGGATAATGATTTCTCACGCTCTTTAATGGGCAAAATTAAGAATATTAATGCTCTTACCAATCTATATTTCATCCTGGCTAAAGAGGGATTTGAGAATGTAAAGTTTTCTTATTTGGGTGGTCATTGGGTTCTTATTGAAATGGATTCGGTTGAAGCAAAAGAAAAGATAATAAAGCATGTGGGGGTTGGATCATGGTTCGCGGAGTTAAAACAAGCTTCTAATTCTTTTGTGTGTGAAGAGAGGCTTGTATGGGTAACTATTGAAGGTTTGCCTGTTAAAGCACTTACTAGTAATACGTTTTCTAAAATTCTATTTTCTTGGGGTGAATTGGTCGATGTTGCAAACTCTGATAATGGTTCTTTGTCCTGTATTAGAGTGTGTGTGAAAACAAAACCACACGTGCTTATTAATGATAGGATTAAAATCATAATTAAGGGGCAACTTCACTGGATTTGTGTTAAGGAGTTAGAAGCATGGACTCCTGATTTCATCTTTGATAAGGAGGAGGAGCTTTCTTCTGATGACGAATCTGAGGGGGCTAATCAAAATGTTATTGGGGATGACAAAGAAACTGAATGTGATCATGTCTCAGAAACGAGTTTTGTACAAGATCATGATGCTGATTTTCAGAAGGTTCCTAATTGTAAGGGACAATCTGTCAACTCAGATGATCCATTTGATATTTACAAAATTTTAAAAAGGAAAAAGGACACTCCAGAAGCCAATGGTGATAATCATCCGACTATTAGTGCTGGTAACTGTTCTTAGCATACACCTCAATTTCCACCTGGTTTCACTCCGGACGTAGAGAATAATGTTGCGGGATCTGGTAACTCTCCACAATCATCTGATTCTCAAGAAGATGGCACAAATTCTGTTAACAAGGTTAAGGAATCTGTAGTTAGTGGTAGGCATAATCATGGTACTAAGTTTCAAGCAAGTGGATCTATTTTGGAAGTCATGGATGAATTGATCAAGGTTGGACAAACTATGGGATATAATATGGACAGATGTACGAAGAATATTGAATCAATTATTGGCTCCCTAGGAGATGACACAGTTTTTAGATGAATTTCTTGTCGTTAAACGTTCAAGGTCTTGGCAACAAGGCCAAAAAAGGGTGGATACAGGAGTTGAACACTAAACATAGAGTAAATTTCGTTGCTATTCAAGAAACTAAGATGGAAAAAATGGATCTTTTTTCCATCAAGGCGTTGTGGGGAAACTTAACTTTTGATTATGTTTTTAGTCCCTCTATAGGTTTTTCTGGGAGTATTCTTTGTGTTTGGGATCGTAGATTATTCGTTAAAGATTATTCTACGATTTCAGACTCCTTTTTGGCAGTTTCAGGTACTTGGATTCCTACCTCTACCAAAATTCTCATAATATCTGTTTATGCCCCGCAAGACCTTAATGAAAGAAAGATGTTATGGGAATTTTTTCGTCATTTGTTAGATTCTTGGGATGGAGAATATGTTCTCTTAGGTGACTTTAATGAAGTTCGTTATGATCATGAAAGACATGGTTCTTTATTTAATTCTCATGGTGCCAACTCGTTTAATAATTTCATCACTACGACGAGTTTGATCGATCTTCCCCTTGAAGGGTATTCTTTTACTTGGTCTCATAAGTCTGCGTCAAAGATGAGTAAGCTTGATAGATTTCTTATTTCTGAAGGATTATTGGCTCGTTTTCCATATATTTCTGCCCTTTGTCTTGACAAACATCTTTCTGATCATCGGCCTATCCTTCTTCGAGAATTGAATGTTGACTACGGTCCCACCCCTTTTCGTTTTTTTCAGTCGTGGTCTTCTAGAAAAGGGTTTGATAAGATGGTAGAGGACTCATGGAAATATTCTGATGTCACGGATTCCAATAGTATCTGTGAAAACCTAGAAGGGGGGGTTGAATAGTTTTACCAATTTAAAACTTCCTTTTAAATATTTAGATCGACTTATGTCAATCTATTTGATTGTTTATGTTGGACGTTGATAGATAGATATATAAACGTGTAATGAAAGATAAAGAGTAAGAAGCACATCACCACGACACAAGTATTTATAGTGGTTCGGCTACAAGGACACCTTCCTTGCCCTACTCCACTCCCCGAGTCACCTACTCGAGAGTTCGTAAACACTACACCAACTCCTTATGGCGGAGAAGCCTTCACAACGTTGCTTAACCTTTTTCCGGTACAAAGCTAAATACCGAGTTCTTTCACACCAAGGCGAACCACACCTAACACAACGTCGCCTACCCTTTATACGGTGCTAGGCTAACCACCGAGTTCTTTCACACCTTAGGAGAACTAATCCTATCACAACGTCGCCTACCCTTTATTAGGTACTAGGCTAAGTACCTAATTCTTTCACACCTTAGGTGAACTATACCTTCACGACACAACACCTATTCTCAAGGAGATCTACTCCTTGTTACAACACCATCCTTGTAAATAAACAAATACTTATATGTATAACGATGCACCTCACCGATTATACGACCTAAGCATTCTTCCCAAATGCTACTTGATTTGATTCTTTGGCATCCTTCACTAATGCCTTTGACACAAAGCTTGGCATCCTTCACTAATGCCTTTAACACAACGCTTGGCATCCTTCACTAATGCCTTCGTCTTGACACCTTTAGCATTCTTCACTAATGCCTTGACACGAATGATGAGCATCTTTCACTAATGCTTGCATCTTTACTTTTTCGGCATTCTTCACTAATGCCTTCAACCCAACGTCTATGGAGAAAGGTAGATCTATCAACAAGAGAACATTCGGTGTCTTGATGATGACGAAGCATGGCAACTCATGGACTTGAGCTTGCACGTCTTCAAGTGGTGATCTTTCCTTTAAGAGGAACCCGGAAGATCACACAAAACAAAAGACAAACTACATAGATCACTTAGATCCGAGGTTAGAGGTTAGAATACTTTGGGAAGTTTATATGAAAAGCACACATAGAGAGGAAGAAATGGCTCTCTATTTATAGAGAAAATTCTCTTCTTTTCCGGATCCCACGGATCCTACCACAGGGGATCCGGCTAGCACAAGGCTAGGGATCCGTGGTCCGCTCCTCTTTGCCCATGGGTATTTTTGGTTAAGGGTCATGGGTCATGGGTTATGGGTTGATTCATGGTTTTCTTTCTAGATACAATGTACTTGGTTAAGTGGTATATATAAAACCATGGGTTATGGGTCAAAACCATTTGCTAGTATTTACCCTTTTGTATATACTTGTATTTACCCAATTTAGCATACACTTAGTTTTTACCCATTTTAGTATACTTAGTTTAAGTATATGTTTAACCCAATATGTAAACACTAGTTGTTGTACATATGTATCTAAATCATAAAATCACTTATACTTGTTTTAGTGTTTTATGTGAAAGCGTAAGTGTGTTTAGAAAACTATTAACTCAAACTATTTACGTACTTTATTTGTTTCGTTAAAATGATTTTATATTTGTTATCGACAAAACATTAGAAGATCGTATAATATAAATAAACGTTTTCACGGCTTATTTGTATTAACAGTATCATAAAGCTAAAGAACAAGCTACAATTTCTAAATAAGGCTATTAAACAGTGGCTTGTTGAAGATAACAATAAGGTGAATGCAAATAAACAACAAGTTTCATCTCGCCTTACTGTTTTGGATAAATTATTTGATCAAGGAAAGTGCAATGATGAGCTTATTCAGGAAAGGTCTAATCTGTCCAAAGAGCTCCACGACCTTAATAAGGCTTCTTCGTTAGATCTAATTCAAAAGGCAAAAATTCGATGGGCTATAGAAGGCGACGAAAATTCAAAGTTTTTTCATGGAATCATCAATAAAAAGCGTTCTCAGCTGGCAATTCGCGGTGTTTTAATTGACGGTGATTGGATAGTCGACCCTTCTTTGGTGAAAAATGAATTTCTCAAGCACTTTGCTAACCGTTTTAGTACCCCGACTACCGAGTGTATCTCCTTTGCATATCAATTTCCTAACCAGCTGTCCCCTGATCAGGTTAATGATCTTGAAAGTAATGTTTCCTATGACAAGATAAAAAGTGCGGTTTGGGATTGTGGTACTAATAAGTCTCCTGGCCTCGATGGCTTCACATTTGAATTCTTTCAAAAATATTAGAAAATTATTGATAATGATGTGGTGGCTGCTGTCTCATGCTTTTTCTCATCAGGTTCCTTCCCTCCTGGTTGTAACTCTTCTTTTATTGCTTTGATTCCCAAAACGCAAGAAGCAAAAATGGTTAATGATTTCTGACCAATCAGCTTGATTGGTAGTTTGTATAAAATCATTACTAAAGTTTTAGCTAATCGGTTGAGCCATGTTATTCCGACTCTTGTTAGCGATGTGCAATCTGCTTTTGTCTCAAATAGACAGATCCTCGACGACCCTTTCATACTTAACGAGCTTATATCATGGTGTAAGCATAAAAAATCCAAAGCCTTGATATTTAAGATTGATTTTGAAAAGGCGTTCGATTCAGTGAGATGGGATTACTTAGACGTGGTACTTTCTAATTTTGGTTTTGGAGCTAAATGGCGTAGTTGGATTCAAGGATGCCTCAAGTCTGCTATGGGTTCCATTCTTGTGAATGCTAGTCCGACATCGGAGTTTAAGTTTTCCAAAGGCTTAAAACAAGGGGATCCTCTTTCTCCCTTCTTATTTATTTTGATCATGGAAAGTTTACATCTTTCATTTAACAATGTGGTGAATGCGGGGCTTTTCAAAGGTATCAATATTGATGATTCTCTCAGCTTATCCCATTTATTTTATGCTGATGATGTCATTTTCGTTGACGAATGGAATTTGTCCAACCTTTCAGTTGTCGTTAATGTTCTTAAGTGGTTTCATTTGGCTTCGGGTCTCAAGATTAATCTTCATAAAAGTAAACTTATGGGTGTTGGTATTTCTCAAGATGTTGTTGCTTCAGTGGCTAGATCTAGTGGTTGTACGACTCTTCATACGCCTTTTAACTATCTTGGAGTAAAAGTTGGTGGTTCTATGTCAAAAATTAGCTCTTGGGATGATGTCTTTGCCAAATTATCTTCTAGGCTCTCTAAATGGAAGCTTAAAACTTTATCGATTGGTGGTCGTCTAACTCTCATAAAATCGGTATTGAGCTCTTTGCCTCTTTATTATATGTCTTCCTTCAAGATGCCCATAAGTGTTCTAAAAAAATGGAGTCAATCCGTATGAATTTTTTTAATGGGGCGGATTACGGGGAAAAAAGATGTCTTTGATCAGTTGGAAGAGAGTTTTATCTTCAAAGAAGAATGGTGGTCTTGGTGTTTCTAGCTTCTTCGCTATGAATCGAGCCCTTCTTTTCAAATGGGTATGGAGGTTTATTGTAAATGGGTCCTCTATATGGTCTCGCTTTATAAGAGCTATTCATGGTATTCACGGAGGTCTTGACAATCATTTACCTTTCTCTAAGTGCACTCCTTGGACGGATATTGTTAGTGAAGTTAGAAAGCTTTCCAATAAAGGCATTGATCTCATTTCGCTTATTAAAAAGAACGTAGCAAATGGTGAGACAACATCCTTTTGGGAAGAAACATGGCTTGGAGATTCTCCTTTAAAACATGCTTATCCAAGGTTATATTCCTTGGAATTAAACAAGCATATTAGTGTGGCTTCTAAGTTTAATGGCGGCTCTCTCATTGCCTCTTTTCGAAGACCCCCTAGAGGTGGTGTTGAAGATGATCAACTACAACTACTTATTTCAGATACCACCTCGGTTATTCTTCACAATTCTAACGATAGATGGACTTGGCGGTTGGATTCTTCATGTGTTTTCTCGGTTAAATCGGCTCGTGAATTTATTGATGATTCTTTTCTTCCTAAGGCTGATTCTTGTACTCGATGGGTAAAGTATATCCCAATTAAGATTAACATCTTCGCATGGAAAGTCTCCTTGGATAAGCTCCCTTCAAGGTAAAACCTTTCTCTCCGTGGGCTTGAAATTCCATCTATTTTATGTCCTATTTGTAGTGTGGTTGTGGAATCAACTTCGCATCTTTTTTTTGCCTGCCATTTGGTTCGTCAAATTATGTTTAAGGTCACTCATTGGTGGGAGTTAGAGTATCAAGACTTTTCCTCTTATGAAGACTGGTTTCTTTGGTTATCCAATCTTCGTGTTACTAAACGTCGTAAGGATGTTTTAGAAGGCGTTTGTTATATCACTTGGTGGGTCATTTGGAAATTCCGTAATCAAGTCCTGTTTGGAAGCGAGTTACCTCGGGTTGATCTTCTTTTCGACGATATTGTTAAGTTGTCTTCTAGTTGGTGTTCTAATCGTTGTAGTTTAAATTTTGAATGGAACTCTTGGATGAAAAATCCTAGTTCTTTTATTTTGTAATTTTTCTAGCTACTTGCTAGTCCTTAATAAATTGCCGTTAAAAAAAAATAGATCTTGACATGTGTTTTAAAATCCTAGTTAGCCATGTCATTTAGTCATGTCTATCAGTACTCTATAATTATATGTTTGTTGGAATTTTTATGCTTGGCAAAGCAACTTCTTTTTTATAAAAATCTTTTTGATCTTAATAATTTTAATACTTCTTTATTTAGAATGTTCTAAACATTTTATAAAAGAGTTTACATAAACGGAGACATACTTAATAACTTATATTGACAAACTATTCAGAGTTCAGACAAATACATTATATGTATTTTTTAGGTCCTCTTTAAATTGATTATTAACGTTATCTTACATTGTAGAAAATAAAGACTGAAAAACAAACTATGTATAGAATTTGTTTGTAATTAAGCTCATACATTGTATCATTATAACGTCTTTACCTTTGTACCACTACCCTCTGAAAGCATTGATCATATTCAATAAAAAGATAAACCAAAGGTCATAAAAATAATTATGAAATATGGTACCATTATTTCCTTTGGTATTGGATGATAAAGTAGAAGAAACAACTACATTATACCAAATCATCAAGGCGGATAACGAGATGAGGAATTTTCTTTTGCTTACCCATATTTTGGTGCTTACCAATAGATAAATCTTCACCATCTATCTAGTTTAAAGATTAACATAAGATTTAATACTTAAACCTAAGTCCATGTTTTTCTTCTTGTCTTTTTGTCTTCCTTTTTTATTCACCTTTTTTTTATTTCATTTTTATTATTTTTTTTGTTAATTCCCGTTTTATTTATAAATGAACATTTTTTTTTTATTCGCGTTATTCGCGCTTTTTTATTAGTGTTTTTTTCCGCTTTCATACGTTTTCGTATGTTTTCATCCGTTTTCATCTGTTTCGTCCGTTTTCCAACGTTTTCCTCCATTTTCTTACGTTTTCGCCCGTTTTCGTTCATTTTCATACGTTTTCGTCCGTTTTCATACGTTTTCGTTCGTTTTCATACGTTTTCGTCCGTTTTTTTACGTTTTCGTGTTTTTCGTCCGTTTTTATATGTTTTCGTCCGTTTTTCAACGTTTTCTTACGTTTTCGCCAGTTTTTTACCGTTTTCATACGTTTTCGTCCGTTTTTTTATGTTTTCACGTTTTTCGTCATTTTTATACGTTTCCGTCCGTTTTTATACGTTTTAATCCGTTTTCATAGGTTTATATACGATTTCGTCCGTTTTCATATGTTTCGTCGGGTTTTATATTTTCTTCCATTTTAGACGTTTTCCGCTTTCTTACGTTTTCGTTCGTTTCATACGTTTTCATCTGCTTTTTAGGTTTTATGTATTTTCTTCCGTTTTGAGACGTTTTCCTCCGTCTTTACGTTTTCTTTCATTTTAGACGTTTTAAATCGCTTTCGAACGATGCTCGTCCGTTTTATACATTTTCGTCCGTTTTCATACGTTTTATAAGTTTTGTCCATTTTCGACGCTTTATGACATTTTTGTCCGCTTTCATACATTCTTATCGTTTTCATTCATTTTATACGCTTTTGTCCGTTTTGACGTTTTCATTTTGATATTTGTAAGTGACACTTATTTATCTCTTGTGATATAACACCGTAAGAAAGATGAAGAGTATTACATTCTTTATCATGTATGTGTTATCACCGGGATAATCGACTAAGAATGTGATGATTCGATGATTGGGGTTATTTGTGTTTTGAAAATACTTAGGAAGATTTTGTGCTTTATGATATTATAAAATATTAGAAAAGTTTTCAATGAAAACAAGAGATGTTATGATACTTTTGTTAGACTTGTGGTGGATTTTCTATTTAATAGATACATTGTGCATGTTTCGATAGGTTTTATCGCGAGTTTGAAAATATCGTGGTTAAATCGACAAACAAAAGAAGCTATGGTTGAAGAAAGCACACATCTTTATAAACAAACCGAGGAAGCTCAAACACCGTGATATGACACATGATATCACGGTGATATCACCTCACTTGTAATATCACATGATATCACACGTGATATCATGTGTGATAACACGGTGATATCACTTATGATATCACCGGTGGTAGTATGTGTGATATCATAGTTTATATCACTTGTGATATCACGGTGATATCACTTGTGATATCATGTGATATCAAAGCGGTGATATCACCGTGATATCACGGTGTTTGAGCTTGCTAAGTTTGTTGTGCTTTCTTCAACCATAGCTTCTTTGGTTTGTTGATTCAACGATAGATATTTTAAATCCTCTATAAAACCCATCGAAACATGCACAATGTATCTATTAAAAAGAAAAGGCCACCACAAGTCTAACCAAAGTATCATACCATCTCTTGTTTTCGCTTAAACACATTTTTAATATTTCATATTATCATAAAACACAAAAATCTTCCTAAATATTTTCAAAACACAAATAAAAAATGAATGTAATTATCACGTTGATATAATAAGTGATGTATATTATTATTTCTTTCATATATACTTGGTAAAATACTAAATTCTTATCACATTTGGTAAGAATGTAATATTTCACATTCTTAGTTGAGTATCAAAATTGATAACACATACATGATGAAGAATGTAATACTCTTCATCTTCCTTACAGTGTTATATCACAAGAGATAATAAGTGCCACTTAAAAATATCAAAATGAATAAAAATGAAGCAAACTATGAAAATAGAGATTTGAATTCTCAAATTCAAACAAGTGTTGCACTAAATTAGCATTTTTTTTAACAAAATAAGAATTCACCTAAAGAGACTTTAACCATTTTATTTCTACTAAGAGTATAATATCACAAGTGATAGATAACACTTGGTTGCATTAAAAAATATACGCTTGTCAATTGCGATGAAAGGTACAAAACTATCATGTAATCGAAAATTATAAAAATATTAGAAAACACATAGGTGATAATATATAAAAATATACAGAGCAATGAAATATCTCGGGTGATATTAAAGGTTAAAAAACATGCTTGTTTGTTTATGAAATATTACAAGTGATATTAGACATTAACTTTTTTATAAAATATCACAATTGATATTAGACATGTAATATAATAGAGTTTAATAATAAGCATGAAAACGTATGAAAATAGACGAAACGTATAAAAAACTACAAAAACGGACGAAAACGGAAAAACGATAAAATGAATGAAAAGCGTATAAAAACGTCTTAAAACGGACGAAATGTATAAAACGGATAAAACGTGTGAAAACGGACGAAAACGTCGAAATGACGAAAGCGTCTAAAATGGACGAAACGTAAAAAGCGAACGAAAACGAATATAAACCTATGAAACCGATGAAAACGTATAGAAGTGGACGAAACGTCTGAAACGAAGAAAACGATAGAAACGGATGAAAGTACATGAAAACGTAAAAACAAATGAAAACGTATGAAAATGGACGAAACGTGTGAAACAAACGAAACCTAAGAAACGGACGAAAACGTATGAAAGCGGACCAAAACGTAAGAAAACGGGCGGCGTCTAAAAGCGGACGAAAACGTGTGAAACGGACTAAACGTATATAAACCTATCAAACGGATGAAAACGATAAAAGCGGGAAAGCGGACGGCGTATAAAATGGACGAAAATACATGAAAACGTAAGAAAACATATGAATATGGACGAAAACGTATGAAAACGAACGAAAATGCAAGAAAATAGACGAAACATATGAAGATGGGCGAAAACGTAAGAAAATGGGCCAAAACGTTGAAAAGCGGACGAAACAGATGAAAACGGACGGCGTATGAAAGCGATAAAAACGCGAAAAAATAAACGTGAATAACGCAAATTTAAAAAAAAAAAAAAAAAAAAAAAAAAAAGTTAATTCATAAAAAACGGAAATTAATAAAAAGACAAAAAAAAAAAAAAAAAATAAAAAAGAAAAAAAAAAAAAAGGTTAACAAAGACAAAAAGACAATAAAAAAAACATGGACTTAGGTTTAAGTATTAAATCTTAGGTTAATCCTCACCATTAAATTATACTAGATGGATGGTGGAGATTTATCCCTTGGTAAGCATGAATTTTTAAGTAAGTAAAATAAAGTGCCTCTAAGGAGATATTGTAATTCTCATACTAAAGCAACATACATGTTACAAACGAAAAAATAAATGACTTATATTTAACCATTTCGTAAAAAACTTTCTAACACTTTATTTTTCAATCTCCACAACTAGAGATTACTTGTAAATCACCTCTTAGACATTAATGAGATTCTTGCAAAACGTTTATAACGATTCTTGCAACATTTATGGTCACACGTCCCACTCCAAGAATAATATTTGAAAGATCATGCTACACAGTCTACGGGCGGTACTGTGAGAGGCGGTGTGGCAAGAATCGCCTCATGAGGCTCACTTCGAGTAATATCGATTGATCCAATAGTTGGGTAAATAGTATAACTGTGAAAATTTATCAAATAGTTGCATCAGAGTCAAGTAGTTAAGGACACTTGCACTTTTATGGATATATAATATTCGATTCTTGTGCTAATCTATAGTTTTGTGAATTTTTGTTATACAACTTTTTATTTTTGATTCAACTACTGGTGTTAATATCGATCAGAAAAAGCAAGTATGTGCTAACTATTGTGTATGTCATCATCAAATTTTTAGTTTTGGTTCTCGCATGCAAACAAATACTGAAAAAATCTCATTAAAAGTAAAATCGATTTCATTAGCAACAAAGGTTGAGTTACTGACATGACCCGACTAGCACTTACTGTTAATTTTTGCCCCCTTTTGAAAGTTTTTCTGGTACCGCTGGTACATGACCTGCTCTTGGTCCAACAAGTTTACTCGACTTTGCTTTATTATGAGTAAATTTAACTATTCGAGAATTCTTATTACATTTGCAAATCAACAATTCAGTATCATATATAGAGTTGATGTGTATATTTCAAGAGAAGATAACTAGGGCTCGTTTGGTTGAGGTCCGTAAAATCAAAGATTATGATTTGTTTTATATTAAATTGTTTGGTTGGAGTTTTCGGTATCATAACAGTGTTTGACACCCTTAGCAGGAGGATTTAACCATGCCCCCATCTAGTACAAGTTTTGGGATGATGTTTTTGACTTTCTTATTTTTTCTTTAGACTTTTCTTCTTCTCTTTTTTGACTTTTCTTTATTTTATTCTAATAATATAGTTAAGTGGGCCCTTTATTACTATATAATAATATTAAATTAAAACTAATTCCTAATTATATTTTACAAAAGGGCTAATCATTTTAAAAATCATCGAACTTGTCACCGTATCTTTTTATGTGTAACATATTAAAAATTTTGCTTGTCTGTGTACTAAACTACCATTTTTGTCTTTATGTGTGCAGTGAAAACGTGTGATGACCATTTTACCCTGTGAATTTGCGAAAATTGCATCCACTGTCCCTAAGATAAATTACATAAATGGTCCCTGTGCATTAGCGAAAATTGCATCACCGTCCCTATTTTTTTATCCACTCTTTATGCTTTAGACTCGTTATGTTTTATATATTTTCTTATACATTGTCATCCGTTTTTATACGTTTTCATCCGTTTTTATTTGTTTTCGCAGTTTTTATACGTTTTCGTCCGTTTTTTATGTATAAAAGCGTATAAAAACGGACGAAAACGTATAAAACATATGAAAACGTATTAAACGGGCGAAAAAAGATAAAAACTGATGAAAAACGCATAAAAAAGGAAAAATAACATATAAAACTGATGAAAACGTATAAAAACAGACGCAAACATATAAAAACGGACGAAAATGTATATAAACGGACGAAACGTATAAAAAACAGATGAAAACGGACATTAGCATATAAAACCGTATAAAAATAGACGAAACGTATAAAAAACGGATGATGATTTGAAAACATATGAAAACTTATAAAAACGGACAAAAACCTATAAAAGCGGATGAAAACGTATGGTTAAAAATTATAAAAACATTTAAGGACGGTAGATGCAATTTTCTCCAAATAACAGGGACCATTTATGTAATTTACCCTAGGGATGGTGGAAGCAATTTTCGCAAACCCACAAAGATCATTTATGTAATTTAAAAGGGTAAAGGGTCATCACATGTTTTCACTACACATAAAGACAAAAATGGTAGTTTAGTACACAGATAAGCAAAAAATTTAATATGTTACACATAAAAAGATACAATGGTAAGTATGATGATTTTTAAAATGATTAGCTCTTTACAAAACAAACAACATTAATACAATTATTCAATTTTTATTTCTTTCAATTCATATCAAATCTAATACCCATTATGATTTTTAAAAACAAACCAAACGGGCATTTAAAGAGGATTCAAAGTTTCAAACGCACATGGCTAGAAAAGATATATATATTTGGAACTATATCTATTAACTTGTTCACACACAAAATTAGATTGCACATAAGATTTCTTTTGGTTTTTTTAACATTAGTACTCATACTTTTGGTTCTTTTCTCATTGTGATAAAGACTAAAATTGTCATAATCCAACTTGTGTGCATAGTAGTTGTAACTGTGCACAAATTATCTCCCACCTAGAATATGAAAGAATAAATAGGTCACATCCAGAATCTTGACAAACGTTATTTTAAACTAAAAATGTGACAAAGCCAAGACGAGAAAAGCATATCCGTGCTAGACCAAAATACATCACAAAGTCAAATGAAGCTCACATACGCAATACACATGGTTAAAAGATGATAAAAGCTACACGGTCTATACATGCAAGAAGGGAAACTTAGATGGCATACGCCAGCTACCGAAATGACGTTGTTTGAAAAATAAGGAAGCCATTTCAGCGAAACTTGACCAGACATACATCACAAGTAAAAATAGTAACATGCTCAAAAGCGGAATTGGACAAATAAGAAAAGCTGAAGAGTCAAACTCTGAGGCACATGCTAAATTTGGCATAAAGCAAAGGCCCTAGAAATTTTGAAGAGTTGCTTCGAGTTTCAAGACTAGAAGAAGAAATATGAATTATCAAAGTATCAAATATATACAGTTAACATCTCAAGTATCTAGCTGAGTTCGTCTATAATTAATTTTTCGATTTTAACGCACGGGTATCCACTAGTCTTAGGCAAGAATTCATGAGTTACAAAAGTAGATAGTTGACTATTGTGGATAGTTGGCTAATTGTATGCATTTTAATGTTATTAATAATATATTACTAGTGGATAATTGACTAATTGTGTGCATATTTATCAGTATGTCGTAACTAATGCGCCTTTTAATCTAATGTTCAAAACTTTCAAAAACATATGTGCATATGTCACGTTACACAAACTCAAGAGTTTACCCGTGGGAAAATGGGCGACGGGCCGACGGGCAACAAAAGAATCATGGGTGCGGGTGGCGGGTTAGACGTACATGTGCCCATTGCTCACGGGTGCCGTCCCCGCTCGAACTATGATAAATCGCTTTTTTGTCTGATCACTTACCTGTTGGTTTGTGGGAGTTTTCAAACACGACAAAACGACTATTAGTGTGTGAGCCGATGGGGGCACACGTGATAAACACGAGTATACGTGTTGAACGTAAACTATACTTGCATAAATGATAAGGTTTTAAAAGGTACCATTTTGAGGGGTCGTTTAAGTCCTTATTTGATCACTTTTGTATCCGTTATTGCTTAATATCGTTCCTTTTCACTTTTTAGGTCTCGTGAAGGCAAAATCTTTGGAATGGCACTTATTTGGACGAAAAGGCGAATATATGAAGAAAATGGCCAAAGTCAAAATCGAGACACTCACGATTCTTTGAAACTAGAAGGCGGCGTCGGTGCTAATGGCGACGCCGTCCCAAGAACTTTGTGACGATACAGACTCAAAACTCGTATTTTCAAGTGACGACGTCTAGTTGTTAAAGAATAGGCCGTCGCTACTCGGGCGGCCTAGATGCAATCCGCACAACGCCGAAGTCAAGAGGACGGTGTCACGGACATAAGGTGGCGCCGTCGCAAGGTTAACGTGGCAAAACGAAACCCTAATGATGGCGACACGGCGGTCACTAAACATAAGGTGACGCCGCATAATTGTAATCTTATATATAGAATCCGAATTTTTCGATCGTGTGTGGAGAGTCTTTGGAGTAAAAACCTAAAACCGAACCTAAGGTGTCTTGTACAAGAATTTAGGGTTTTAACCCTATCTTACATCAAGATAAGTCTTTACTTCATTAATTCAATTATGTCTTTGATTATTTGTGTGTATGCTTGCATGTTCTCCATGTCCGCTAATTTATTTGTGTGTTTGCTTAGTAAGTATGAAACTTAATTATTGAATATTGATTGGTTGTTTCTTATCTTAGTTGATTAATGATCTAGTAATGCGATAGGTCATTCGTTGTGTACTTAATGCTTGATTCATCTTTGTGAACCTTAGAATATAATTACACGAGTAGTTGTAGGCTAAACCATCCAAAGAGCGCCTTAGAGTAGGAGTTTATGATCCCTAGTGGGTTTGTAGACAAGACCCTTTGGTAAGTTCAAAGAGTTAGGGAGAAACGCATACCCTACAACTTTAGACACACAACGCAACTAGGAATAAGGACGTGACAACTCAACCATCAATAGGAGATAATTAAGGAGTAATACAACCTAAGTAAACACATCTTTAAACTATCATACGAGCACACATTAATTAGACATAGACTCCCACAACCTTAGTTTAGATAATTAGATATTAGTAGAGTAATCGGTAGAAATACCAACCCCCCAAATCCAATACCCGAGATTCGTACCTTTCCATTTCATAAAACATAAAAAGATAAAAAATAATCTTCCTCAACTTTAACCTTAGCGTAGTAACTCCTTACTAGCATTCCTATTCCCTGAGAACGATATCAATACCCGTGGCTTACCCTAATTACTACACTACAACGATTAGGTTCATTGCCTAGGGTGTTATAAAACTTGCTCGAAGAAAAGGAAGTTTCCTTGACCCGAACGACGCGTGTAGCGTTATCAAGTTTTGGCGCGTTGTCGGGATAGAATAGCTAGTTAGTAGTCCACCTCGTTTAGGTTTCTTTGCTTGATTCCTATCAAGTAAATTTTTCTCATTTTTAGCTTTCTCTTGGTCTATCCCCTTCTTCGTAACCTTTGTTCGTAACCCATCACTTTTCATCATGGAAGGTGATAACCAACAACCAAACAACGCTTCACCACCAAACAAATACCCACCGCTTGACCCACCCTCGCTAACCAACTTCAAGCCCGTATCATGAGTGAGATTGGAGCTTAGTAAATTAAATATGATAATTGAGAATACACTTGAGGAAGCCCTTAAGAACTCGATCAACCTCTAGATAGTGATTCGACTACAAGTGATTCGGATGATGATCTAGAAGAAGGAGATTATAAGATGTTAGAAATTATGGAGGTAGTAAGGAGAAGGGAGAACTTAGGGAGTACTTTGATTCATACCCTAAAAGGAAAGACACCGCTTATCACCATAATGTGGTTAATTTTCCAAGACCACCTTCGAGCCTCGTATAAGGAGGAAACCCTAAAACATCAAAATACCGTGTATGATTGGATACTTATACTGAGGATCACACCTACATTGACTATAAGGCACCCATGAATATAATGTCTAGGCTCTATTACAATTGGATCATGAGCAAAAGCTAGAGCCTATGAGGGACCCCTTCGCCTAGGAAAGCAAGTAACTATGTGGGAGGGTTAAGGGATTGCACGTGTTCATAGGTAACTTCACATATAGGTGTGATTTCATGATTACGGAAAATGTCAAAGGAATCATTGATGGGTTTTAGGAGACGTGATACTTGGGAAACCATTTATAGAAGAGTCTAAGATGGTTTATGATAAAGAAAGGGATAATCAATTCTCAAATGAAACCGAGAATGTTAAATATATAATGCCCCACAAAAATAAGAATTTTGAGGGCATGGATAATTAGATGTAGATAACATTCCGCATTCAAGTAGACCGAAGAACAAAGTTTACTACATCGCTTGTCTTGAACTAGGGCCCAATATATTCGTGATGAAAGAAGAGTTAAGGAGATCGAATGGGCCTCTAAGATTAGGGCAACGTAGGAGCACGACTATGAGTCTAGCTACAAGACTCTTAAATAAAGAAAAGCGCTTCGTGGGAGGCAACCCATGCTTAATTGTTTGCTTGTTAGTGTCATATATCTTTTATTAATTGTTTATCCTCATGTTTAAATTTGTAAAAATGCTTTATTTTGTCTTTAACCTCGTCTTAATTACATATAAAGGTATTTTACATAAGGGATAAGTGTAGGGAGGATTACACACGTTTTCAAAAGAAACGTAAACATGAGAATAACAATTAACTAAAAGATATTTATGTTTGTTTGTTCGAGTCAAATGCTTGTATCGAGTCATAATGGATGTGTTTGCGTAAATTTTCCAGTTCTAAAGATGTAAATTTTCCGAATTTTTTCGAGAAAATCGAGACCGCTTTTGTCGGGATAACTTTGACGGCGTCAGATTGCAACTGACGGCGTCGGGAAGGAGTAAAACATCGATTACTTTTCTCGTTTTCGAGCTACTTATAAATTTTGGAATTTTCGGTCTTAATTTTCTTAGAAATTATGTAAACATCCATTCCACAAGCATTATATCCTAATTTAAATCGAGTCTTATATATTATTACCGCCGATTTTACGCGAAGGTTTCGTTTGTTTTCTTCAAGTGTGCGTGTTTAGTTTGTCAAGAAGAAATTACATAAGATTGGAAAGAGCTTTTCACGCAATAATTCTTCTTGAAAAGTTTAACCACCACTTTACACGGATCCTACCGAGCTAATCGGGGAGTATTAGTTTCTTTCGTTTTTAATTACCTTCTTTATCATAACTTTGATACTTTCGGGAACATTGGGGACAATGTTCGGTTTAAGTGTAGGGAGGGAAAATAAAGCGGAACTTTGAAACTATGCTTATCCTTGATTATTTGCTTTGTTCAATTGTGATTGTGTAATAAACCATGAGAAAATGTCGGTTAGGGTAATTTTGGCACCAAATTTAAAATTTTTTATGACATATAGGAGTGGGCCATTAGTCTTAACAAAAGCGTCTCACGGATAGGAAGTTATATGACTAGCACAAAACCCTTTACCACCCAAATTCCACCAAAATGTGAGGATCGCCCTTAGATTAGTAGGAATTAAAGCATTCATCTTTAATGCTTAGAGTGTGAACCGGTAGTATATTAGATTCTAGAACTTGTTTTGTGATGCATTCCGAGATCGCAAGTGAGACTACACTTGTGTAGTTAGGAATAACTAAATGATAAGAGGCATTAGGATAACCCTTGTTTGATACACGTAATATAATTACTTCTTCCATAATCGGTTGAGTAATTCCCCACACCCTTTGCGTTGTACTCATTTTAGTACACGATACCCTAGTTAACCCTCGAGCCTATCCTTTTCGCGGTTCTCGTGATGTTTCGGTTTTCCGGAATATCAATGAAGAGCATTGTTTACACCCCACCCCAAATATACACCCAAATCGCCTTAGCCTACCCCTTATGCACTCACTTTTAGTGCAAATGTTTGTTATCACCCTAAACCCTTAGTTCAATTATCTAGTTGCTTGCATAAGTTGCTAAGTCAAGTCATATCCATTGTATACAGTTTTGGGACGATTGGGATTCATGGGAAAAGTTAAAGTTTAAGAAATGACGGGAAGGGAACGTTAATTCAAATTCCCTTTGTTTGCGTAATAATGTACCCCAAGTGTTTTGATCTTTTCAATTCGGGTCAAATTAGTGTTAGAGTAATAAAAAACTCAAGTGTAGGGATATGCTTATAAATCCCTAGTATTTTGATGTTATCTTAGAGGATGGTAGAGTAAAAGTGTATGATGAAAAAAAAAAAAATATATATATATATATATATATATATATATATATATATATATATAGAGTGAAAAAAAAAAAACATACGGGCTACCATCCTACATCTATCCTTTAAATTTATGTTTGTTTATTTCAGTTATCTAGAGTTTAGAGTGTCGAGTCTTGGCTTAGCAACGCCATTCTTCATATGCATTTAACATAGAGATTTTTGACTTGCCACCACTAAATAGCCTATCCCACCAAATCCTTTATTTCCCTACCGTAAGCCTAACATTACAACCCTTTAAAGACCTCTTTGATAGTCTTTTCTAGGTGCTTACGCCAAAGCGATGGAGTTTTGATCTATTCTCAAGCCTATGGTAATCTATGTACTAGGACCGGTTAATGAGTGTTTATCTTCCATTTCCTATTTGTTATATTTCATATATACACCCGAGAGAGATGTGAGTATCCAAACACCCCATGTGAGGTGCTAGTATGTAATTCCGTGCTTGTTATGACTTTTATGGGCTTATATGTGTTGTGGACCGCTTTGAATTAATGCTTCATGACCCCTAACTTACAAATTAATTGGCTAAAAGCACATTTGCTTGAGGACAAGCAAATAACAAGTGTAGGGATATTTGATAAGGTTTTAAAAGGTACCATTTTGAGGGTCGTTTAAGTCCTTATTTGATCACTTTTGTATCCGTTATTGCTTAATATCGTTCCTTTTCACTTTTTAGGTCTCGTGAAGGCAAAATCTTTGGAATGGCACTTATTTGGACGAAAAGGCGAATATATGAAGAAAATGGCCAAAGTCAAAATCGAGACACTCACGATTCTTTGAAACTAGAAGGCGACGGCGTCGGTGCTAATGGCGCCGTCCCAAGAACTTTGTGACGATCTGGGACTCAAAACTCGTATTTTCAAGTGACGACATCTAGTTGTGAAAGAATAGGCCGTCGCTACTCGGGCGGCCTAGATGCAATCCGAACGACGTCGAAAGTCAAGAGACGGTGTCACGGACATAAGGTGACGCCGTCGCAAGGTTAACGTGGCCAAGACGAAACCCTAATGACGGCGACACGACGGCGTCACTAAACATAAGGTGAGGCCGTCGCAATTGTAATCTTATGTATAGAATCCGAATTTTTCAGTCGTGTGTGGAGAGTCTTTGGAGTAAAAAACCTAAAACCGAACCTAAGGTGTTTTGTACAGTAATTTAGGGTTTTTAACCCTATCTTACATCAAGATAAGTCTTTACTTCATTAATTCAATTATGTCTTTGATTATTTGTGTGTATGCTTGCATGTTCTCCATGTCCAGCTAATTTATTTGTGTGTTTGCTTAGTAAGTATGAAACTTAATTATTGAATATTGATTGATTGTTTCTTATCTTAGTTGATTAATGATCTAGTAATGCGATAGGTCATTCGTTGTGTACTTAATGCTTGATTCATCTTTGTGAACCTTAGAATATAATTACCGAGTAGTTGTAGGCTAAACCATCCAAAGAGCGCCTTAGAGTAGGAGTTTATGATCCTAGTGGGTTTGTAGACAAGACCCTTTGGTAAGTTAAAGAGTTAGGGAGAAACGACACCCTACAACTTTAGACACACAACGCAACTAGGAATAAGGGCGTGACAAATCAACCATCAATAGGAGATAATTAAGGAGTAATACAACCTAAGTAAACACATCTTTAAACTATCATACGAGCACACATTAATTAGACATAGACTCCCACAACCTTAGTTTAGATAATTAGATATTAGTAGAGTAATCGGTGAAATAACAACCCCCAAATCCAATACCCGAGATTCGTACCTTTCCATTTCATAAAACATAAAAGATAAAAAAATAATCTTCCTCAACTTTAACCTTAGCGTAGTAACTCCTTACTAGCATTCCTATTCCCCTAGAGAACGATATCAATACCCGTGGCTTACCCTAATTACTACACTACAACGATTAGGTTCACTGCCTAGGGTGTTATAAAACTTGCTCGAAGAAAAAGAAGTTTCCTTGACCCCGAACGACGCGTGTAGCGTTATCAATAAACTTTACCCGTTATGCATGATATTGACCCGATCACTAATTTGACCAGTGGGCTTTTAAGAGTTCCTGTTTGGGTCGAAATTGGGAAAGCCTTGGGCCTTGTAAATCCCATACGATCAGTAATAAGGGGATGGGTTTTTGTGTGGGTTTTTAACTTGTCGACCAAGCTAGGTATCCTAGTTTGGTTCGACATGTAGCCTATATAAACACACCTCTACCTCTTGCATTCACACACATAACATTACTTCAACTATCCCTAAACTGATCCATAATCTCCTGCTTCTTGATCCTTGGTCGTCTATTTACATAAGTCGACAAAGGGTTTAAGTTTGGTTCTAAACTTGTATTCGAGACAAGCGTTTAGGTGTATTGGTTAGATATTGTTTTCTTGTTTCCTAGTCGACACAAAACAACAGCAACAAGGAAGTGTACTGATCCTGCTCGTGGTATTTTATCTCGGACAGAAAGTGGGTTATATCGGACAAGGTGTGTCCGATATCGGGTATAAGTGGACAAGTTGTTTTAGCAGCTTCTTGGAGTTCTCGGACAGCACAAGATTAGGTCTTGGGTGTTTCTGATTCGTGGGCTTATATATTCAAGTAACAAGGGTTGTTGGTTTTATTGTTTACGTTCTCGACTAGCGTTTTAATTGAACGTATACGTTAATCGGGTTTGTGTGTGATACTCTTCGAGGTATCTAATTTTGATACTAGGGTTTCGTTTTGGTTTCTTGTTCCGTTATTAAAGATCAATTGCCAAGCAAGGTTAGGTTTTCTATATCCCTTTTAATTAATTAATATTGTATTAATTATTTGTTTATTAATTACGTGCTTAACATAATTGTGATAACTAGATCCAATATCCACTGCGTACTCGTAGAGGTTAATGGTTAACTGGTTCTAAAATCAAAATAGTGGCATCACGAGTCAACTCGTTTTTGCGATTATGGGTTACACGTTTCTTTTTAAAAGGCTGCATGAAACCTAGTTTAGTTATTTGTTTTATTTTATTTTGACAATTACATGATATACTTGTCAAATTTTTAATAAATAATAACTAGTCACACACAAATTAAAATTATATTGATAATTAGAATTAATTTGTTAACTAGAATTTAATTTACATGTTAATTAGAATTACTTTGTTAATTGAAATTAAATTGTTAATTAGAATTACATGTTAATTAAAATTACTTGCTAATTAGAATTACAAGTTAATTTGAATTTATTAATTGTTAATTAGAATTATTATGATAATTAGAATTACATATTGGTTTATAAATACATAAAATTGCGTAATTACTTGATAATTGAGATTGCCATGCTATTTTATGTGTTTTCTGGCCACAAGACCCACTCAATTGCTTTTATAAGTGATGTATGGGGCGATCTAGTTATTACATCCTAGTGACGGTCTTATGGTTCTCCATTTGGGGAAGACTCGCAAAAGGACTCGGAACAATATGTGGTTATTTATGTTCATGTTTATGCTTATATGTTTGTGATTCCTATATGTGCATTATTACTTGTTTTGACACCTAATTGTATGTAATATAGAATAATACATATCGTAACCATAACATTAATATTGGTCTTTATTTACACGCTTAAATACCATGCTCATTGTGACCTGCTATTTGATTCGTGGAAAATTGTTTTTGTAAAATAAAGTGACCTAATATAATGAAACACGTTTTCAAGAATTTAAAAACTAGACGCTATGGACACTTGGGATGTACGGCTCACCCACTAGAACAAACTCAAAAGGGGGTTTAAAGAGGTGCGCATGCACCGAAAGGATGTCTAAGGTTATGCTTGACGCTTACAGGTCCTCTGCCTCCTGTTCGATTGGAGCTACCGTGAACCATGATGATCACTACAGTGTCATTACCTAAAAGTTTTTAAAATTAGTGTTACAAAGTTGTTTTGCATGCTTCTTTGTACACGACTTTTACCACATTTATGTGTGCATACCTATTTGTTAATTTTAAGTCTATGCCATCCAACTATGAACACGTGCATTTGGATTGACTTCTCTGGTCAGACCTAAGGGCCTTTCTAACCCATGGTAATTACTTCTCACTGGTCAGACCTATGGTTATTTTTACACGTTCATACTTGGTCGACTTATCTCGAGTTAACTTGGTCAGACCTTGAGCCCGAGGCATAAGATGAGAACTAAACATGCTTTTGACATTATTACTTGATACTAATGCCTTAAACAGTCTCATAAAGTCTAAGAGTTGCATTATGCAATTAACGCTCGTCGCTTACCTCTTTTCCTAATTTTTTATTCACTGGTCAGACCTATGGTAATTAAGTGGGGTTGCGAGATAGATCTTAGTCTTATTAGTAATTAATTGGGTAGTTAATTCTTTTAAGAATGTAATTATCGAAAATACTAATTATTTGAACTTTTCAATTGTAGATGACTACTTGATCGGAAATGCTTCGGTACTCGGGAGTTTCTTTGAGAAACAAAACTCACCGGACCTAATTTCATTGATTGGTATCGCCACCGCATTATACTATCGGTGAAGATAAGGAAGCTTATCTAGAGCATCCCATACCGCAACACACTGCCGCTACTCTTGGCCACCCCGTCTCTACTCGAGGCTCTTGCATTTCATCTTGCTTGGGTCAAAGGTTCAAAGGACATAATTTGCCTTCATGCTCATGACCATGGAGTTAGAGATCCAACGAAATCTAACTCATCTTGGTGCTTATGACATGCTTCAGAGTTGAAGGCTATGTTCTCCCAACAAGCGTAACAAGAGCTTCTACAAACCGCACGTGAATTCCACGCTTAAAGCAGGAAGAGGGTCAATCGGTTAGCTCATATGTTCTCAAGATGAAGAGCTACATTGACAATTTGGAACGTCTTGGTCACCCAGTTACTCTGAACTATGGAGTTAGTCTGATTCTCATCGGTCTTTCTAAAGAGTACATTACGTTTGTGCAGAACTTTAATATGCACATCATGGGGAAGACTGTGAATGAATTGCAGGCTATGCTTAAGCAACATGAGCAGACGTTGCCAAAGAAAGATGTTGCACCTGCACTACATTATGTACGTGGGGCGGGTGGTAAGGTCCAGAAAAACCAAAAGAAGAATAAATCGTTTAAGGCTGCTAGGGGGAATCATGGAAATGGAAACAACAAGTTTGGTTATGCTCCTGAGTATAAGCCATACAATGCTTCTTCTTCTAAATCCAAACCCAAGATTCCTCCACCACCCAAGAATGATAATCCAGCGAAGGACGCTACCTGTCACCAGTGTGGTGAGACAGGACATTGGAGAAAGAATTGTCCCCAGTATCTCGCCGAGTTGATGAAAAAGAAGAAACAGTCTCTTGCGCCTAGTTCTTCGTGTATTTTCACTATAGAACTCTACTCTTTCCTAAATCATCCTTAGTATATGACACGGTTGTGGTACTCACATCCGTAATAATACTCGTGGTCTAAGGGGCGATGGGAAGTCAAGCCGGGAGCTTTAAGTGCATGCGTGGGCAATGGTCAGCGCGAAGTTGAAGCTATTGGAATTTATCATTTATCTCTCCTAGTGGATTAGTTATTGTTTTGAATGATTGTCATTATGCTCCTCTATTACTAGGGGATTATTTGATTTCGTTTGTATGACGATGGTTTTATTAACCGCTTTGAATCGAATAATTATATTGCGCTTACTAAGAATAACGTTGTTTATTTTACTGCTATTCCTCGTAATGGTATTTATGAAATTGAAATGTCTTGTTCGAATACAAATGAAAGTTCTATGTTTGCTGTAAGCAATAAAAGAGCCAAGTAAAACTTGGACTCTGCTCTCTTGTGGCATGGTCGTCTTGGACACATTAGCAAGAAACGCATGGAGAAGTTGCAACACGATGGACTTCTCAACTCATCTGACATTAAGTCTCTTGAAAAGTGTGTTGCTTGTATGTTTGGTAAGATGGCTAGAAAACCTTATTCACATCAAGTGGAAAGGGCTAAAGATCTACTTGGACTTATACACTTAGATGTATGTGGCCCATTTAGAATCACATCTAGACAAGGAGCAAATTACTTCTTGACTTTCACTGACGACTACAGTCGGTATGGTTATGTTTACTTGCTGAAACATAAACATGAAGTGTTTGAAACATTCAAAGTGTTTCAAAAGGAAGTAGAAAATCAACTCGGGAAGATCATAAAATCACTACGTTCTGATCGTGGAGGTGAATATATGAGTCAAGAGTTTTTGGACCATCTTAAGGAGCATGGGATTATTGCCCATCGAACTCCTTCTTATACTCCACAACACAATGGTGTATCGAGAGAGAAATCGAACCACCGCTGACATGGTGCGTTCTATGATGAAACAAACTACTCTTCCAAAGTCCTTTTGGGATTATGCCCTTGAGTCTGTTGCATGCATTCTCAATATGGTTCCAACTAAGAAGGTTGAAAAGACACTATCTGGTATGGCATGGGCAAGACCCTAAGTCGCCTTACTTAAAAGTTTGGGGTTGTGAGGCACTTGCTAAGCGTGATACACTTACCAAACACGCTAAACTTGAACCTAGAGTCATTAAGTGTATCTTCATAGGATACCCTAAGGAAACTATGGGATATTCTTTCTATCTTCCATCCGAGAACAAAGTTTTGTTGCTCGAAATCTTGAGTTCTTTGAGGTAATCTTATGGATCTTAAAGCAAGTGGGAGTTTAGATGATCTTGAATTACTTCAAGAAGAAGATACAAATCCTTCTTTAGACACTAGCATTCATCACGATGAGGATGATCAAGAAATTGAAGAACCTCAAAGTGATATTTTTCCCATTCGAAGTCCAATAGGACACGCCGTGCTCCCGACCGTATGTGTTTATACATTGACGCCGAGGAACATGAGTTAGGGATCTTGGTGAACCCAATAACTATAAAGTCGCATTCTTGGATCCCGAATCCAAGAAATGGCTTGATGCAATGAATGTGGAAAGGCAATCCATGAAAGACAATGATGTCTGGTCTTAGTTGAGCTTCCTCCTAACTGCAAAGCAGGTTGGCGAGCAGTGGCTCTTCAAGAAGAAGATCGACATGGATGGTAAGGTATACACCTTTAAAGCTCGTCTCGTAGCAAAGGGCTTCACTCAAACCTACGGGATTGATTATGAAGAAACCTTTTCTCCTGTAGCAGACATTAGAGCTATAAGGATTCTCATAGCCATAGCTGCATACTATGACTTTGAGATATGGCAAATGCACGTAAAAACCGCTTTCCTCAATGGACATCTTTATAAAGAGGTATATATGGAGCAACCTGAGGGTTTTGTTGATCCAAAATATCCTAATCATGTATGCAAGCTCAAGCGTTCTATTTATGGACTTAAGCAAGCATCGAGGCAATGGAATAAACGTTTTGATGATGAGATAAAGAAATTTGGATTTTCTCAAAATCAAGATGAGCCATGTGTAATCAGAAAGCTAGTGGGAGTTATGTCACTTTCCTAATTCTATATGTTGATGACATATTGATTATGGGAAGCAATATTCCAATGTTACAAGATGTAAAATCCTATCTTGGAAGATGTTTTGCCATGAAAGATTTAGGAGAAGCTGCATTATTCTTGGAATCAAGATCTATCGAGACAGATCTAGACGATTAATTGGTTTGAGTCAAAGTGCTTACATTGAGAAAATCTTGAAAAGATTTTGTATGGAGAACTCCAAACGTGTCCCAATGCAAGAAAAGCCTAAATTGAGTAAGTCACAAGGTCTCAAACACACCTTTAAAGAGCGCATGCAAAGAATTCCTTATGCTTGACTATAGGTTCTATTATGTATCTTTGTGAGATGTACTGTCACGATGTTGCGTTCGCACGAGAATGTGACAAGTCGATTTCAACAGTAATCCTAGTGAACTTCATTGGACCGTTTGTAAAAATATTCTTAAGTATTTACGCAATACTAAGGATATGTTTATGATTTATGGAGGAAAGATGAACAAGAGCTCGGGGTTTCTTGCTACGATCTTTGGATATCCGATGAATCTTGACGACTTAAAATCTCCATTGGATATGTATTTGTTCTTAATGGAAGTCTTGTTGATGGGAAAAGCACAAAGCAAAGTATTTTGCTACTTCATCTCTTGAAGCCGAGTATATTGCGACTTGTGATGCATCAATAGGTCACTAGTTTTACAAACACAAGTAATATAGAAAGAGATAGAGGCGATGAACAAGTAAAACACACACACACACAATATAAGATAGGCGGTTAGGTAGGCGTAGAGCATATGTGAAGAGAATAACTTGAACAACCAACCCTCAAATGAGGGTTTACAAGAGATTTATAGGAGGAAGCTAGGCAACACCCTAGTTCCCATCCTTTCTTATATGGGCTTGGGCCTAAGCTTATGGGCCTTCTACATAAGCTAGACCTTAAACAAACATAAAGGCCATAATAAGCTACCTATTACATATGAAATATAAATACTTGAAATACGCTTTAGAGTGATTCCAACAATCTCCCTCAAGTATATATGAATGTAAACGGTGAAGGCGTTGATGTAATAGTAGCTTTGACGCTCATCGACATTCTTCTTTCTTGTGAGAAGAATTGCCTTGAATCGAACAATCTCCCTAGTGTAGAGAGATAGTTTTCTTTGAGCGCTTTTGCTTTGACGCCATCTTAAACTTTGTTCTTTGATCATTGTTCTTGTGGTGAAAGTGATAGTATGTTGTTGTTCCGATCAATCGCTTCAGTTCCGCTTCACGCCCAAAGTCTCCACGCCATTCTTCAACATGCTCACACGCCTTTGATGTTGGAAATCAATATCGATGAAGTTCTTTAAGTCTTTGACTTTGTAGATTCTTTGATTTGATGAAGAATCATTCGATCGGTTGTGTTGCATTCGAATAGAACTTCCATTAGTGATGATGTTGGCGTGAGCATGAGAAGAATCAAGACGATCATTCCGCCCGTAGCTTCCATAAGAAGAAAACATTTCAAACGGTTAGTAATAAGCGGTTTCCAGACTTACAAGTTTGAACTTCGAGAGTGTTAACAAGATAGTGTGAAAACACAACTCTAATTTTACAAAGGCCGCTCTCGAACCGGAGTCCCACAAGTGAGATAACGCGATGTACCAAGTACATCTACAGCTCGATGAGTCGCCGAGGTACACCAAGCATCACCTCACGATCAGAGACCGCTTGAGACACACCGCGTAATCCACGGGAGTTACCGGCGACCGCCGCCGTGGTCGTTTGATGTTGACCCCGGCAGAGTTTCCATTCAATCACCGAGGATCACGTATGAACCTCTCATAAATGTTCTCGATGATTGCTAAGATCTCGTGAAGGACTCGATATGAACCATCGAATCATCAAGATCTTATTTGTTGATCAACAAGTGATGAAATGTCAAGTGTTCCTAAGAGATCTTTTGATGAATCTCGTGGCTCTAGACTCAATAGTGCTTTGGTTTTCCCGAGCGGAGACTAGGAGAGGGTCTCCTTCTTCAATACCAAATGATCTCTAAGAGAAAGCCAATAGTTTACGAGGGTTCCCCGTGAGAATGAAACAAGCTTCGCTGAGAGAAACTTGAGTGGCTAAGAAGGTTTAGTGCATGCGCCATCGGGTCCATGACGACTTTTAGTCTTCAATACCGTGTCACTAAGTGACAACCAAGAGTATATGAATTGAACCCGTGTCCGCCTCTAAGTTGAATAACTGAGGGCTATTTCTTTTCACCCTTTACTTTACATTTCTTTTGATTCTTCAACTCCTTCTTTCTCCGATTCTCATTTTCTCCTTTTACAATCATACCTAAGGACTTCTAAGTACTAACTATTTGTGATGTCCTTGGTAGATCCTCCGCTCAAGGATCATAGGACGGTTATTCCTAACCTTAGTCACCTTATAACTCCATGACTAACCTATGTTGCCATTAAAACCACTGTTTGTGAAACATCTCTCAAAGGGTTTGTAAATGAAAACATGTTTGAACCATCGTGAGAGATAGGATTTTGCATAAATACTCCCTCCACATGTGCTTAATAGTTTTAACGGTTAAATGCACAAGGAGGAAAGAGCGCACATTTTGAATTGATCCACTCGAGATAGACAATCCCCATGAGACACGGTTACGCTGCATAGTTAAAGAGTTACATTGTCGCCTTTTAGGTGACAACTAGCTCTAATAACTACCTTGAAGGTGTAGACAATCCTCGAAAGGTTGTCATACCCGCCGAGTTCATGTCTACCAAGAGTTTCTCGAATGGTACATTCTACTCGCACAAGTCCTTTCATGAGACACGCTTACATTACTAGCGAACTAGTTTGAAATTATTACCCGTCCAGACAAGTCTTTTCGAGTTACAAACAGCTTAGTACCGCAATTCGCTGGTTAAGTCCGAGGTACACAGATTCATTTGCATTTTGTACAACATATTTCTTATCACACAATTTTCTCCCTCAAAATGGCATAAAAATGTTATTTTTGAACGGTTGACAATAAATATGACCATTTCGAGTGTTGGGAAGATGACCACTATGAACAATTTGTGAACAAAGTTTTAATTCAAATACTCCCTCAACTAGTGATATAAACGGTTGAGGTTTTGAAAATCATACGGGAAGTACTTGTCTTTTGAGCAAAACCTTGAAAAGTGAAAGGTTTGATAGGTTTTACTCAAAATAAGAAGCTTTCGCCCTTTTATAAGGATTGTGGCACCGAGGCGCACTACGTGGTCCTTTCTTGACAATTACGGGTTGTACATCGTTATGTGCACAAGCCATTGACATATATAATCATACATCCAAATTTGTAATGAAAGAACCAATTCAAGGGGTACCAGAAGTGCAAGTGATGTTCCTGTGAGTGCGAAAGGGCGTTGAAAGCCGGTTATGTTAATCCTGGTCGACCACCAACATAGCTCTCCAATCGTCTCGAATCGATCCCTTCGAACAACCTTTCATCAATCATTGTGATGATTCGCCTCACATCCCTCCTTTCCCGAGAATTCCAGCGCTTAGAGACCCAATTTTCGGCGATATCCTTCAACCGAGACGCCAATCCGTCCCTAACCAGCCTTCAAAGTATGATCCCGAAATTTGTGAAGATCACTACACGCCATTAAGCGCTTTGAAGTTCATCGCGTAAACAACTCCGAAAGGTTTGTCGATGAGCGATATTGAGATAGCCGATTGATGTCGGAAGATCAAGCGTTGGAGGAGTGAGGTTGACACGCTCTCGATAAGATTCAACACCACCGGATATCTTCTACACGCTCATTGATCACAATGCGCCTAATGAAGATGAGAAGTGACTTGATAAATTCACGTTGAACTTCAATGAGAATTGTCTCATACGACCTCGTACTTTGGCAAGGTACATGTCTTCGATGTCGCTGAGGACAAATTCTCAAAGTCGCCTTCGAGAATGCATAGTCCTGCTCATCTTGTCGCTTGACTATGATATTCTTCAAGAAGGTGTAGTCCCACTTAGACTTGAGATCAACGTGTTTGATGGCCACGATGTCCTTAGAACTAAACATCGCGTGTTGAGACTTCAACCGTGCATCAGTAGTAGATTCTTCGCTCGTGCCAATGATGAATCCCATACAATGCATCTCGGTCGATGCTTGCACGTTGTTAGAAAACAAGCGAGTTGCACGCCTCGATAGCTATGCGCTTGAGTAAATAGTCACTGGAAATGGAAGAGTCAACGATGTAGCGATTTTCGCGAACCATCGCTACCGTAAGAGAAAATCCGTGTCTCGTTAAAGAAGTATCGAAGGGAATCCGTGGTTCATCCGCTTGGCCAATGGTTGGTAGGGGTTTGGTCCAATCGGTGTAATATGGAGGGTTGTCCCTTTGTGTGAAGTCAATGTTTGCTTCCGGATTGAGCCAATCCATGTTGTTAGACATAGCTCGAGCGATGTTCTCAAGATGATATTCGACCGAGGGCGCTTTCGAGTCGTTTTTAGAAGTTGAAACGCTTCATTCTTGATTCGCTCAACTCGATTTCGCCATTTTCTTCACATGGAACTTTTCTTGCAAAAGTTTTGCGTGCTCCAATGTAGAACCGCTCTACCAAGTCTTGACCTTCTTCGGTAGGAGTTTGATTGACAAGTGTGGAGAACCATTCAAATTCTTCGGTTTTATCGTCATCTAGCCATGATACGACTTCAGCCGAGTCGCCTTCTTCTTCTTTTGGAAGGCCTTGATGATGATTCCGGTTTCGCACTTGTTTGGGTGAGGTGGGTTGTTGTAGGGCTCAAGGACCTCTTCATCGTCACCACCCGTATACTCAAAGTAATCACCGCTTTTTGAGTCGGGGTGGTAACTCGGAATCGTCCCGAGGTTTATCAAGAAAGACCGAGGTGGAGGAGACTTTGTTGAGAAGAAGTCCGCTGTGGAGGAGGTGGCATCAAGAAGATTCACCGATCGCTTTCGACGCTTAGGTGCAGAGTCCTTGTCTTTATCCTTATCTTCATCGCCTCTAGGACGCTTCAACTTTTCTCGCCTCAAATCTACAAGCTTCTTGAAGTTGGTAGTCTAGCAATGCTTGATACAATTTTGCTTCTTCGTAGTTGAACATTGCACATCGTGGTGACATTTGTGTAACAAGCTTGGCCACCAATTCATTGTTAGAGAAAACTACCGGATCGGTGGATTGATTGTGACGGTTAAAGGTGTTGATCGAATAGTTTGCTTGGCGATCCGCATCGATTTGGATAAAGTTGTCCGTGAACAACTCCTTTGTGACTTTAGGAACGATATTCAAAGGTACTTTTTAGTGTAGCCTTCGATTGTTTCGCTCAGCCTCTCGACGATGACTTCTCATGAATTCTCGAATAACTTCCCTTTCTTCTCGCATCTTGTCATTCTCATCATGTAAGCATCGTATTTGGTCAAGATACCAATTCAGCTTTTCAGAGAGCATGTCCTTCTTTCTAACTTGTTTGACAAATTTTCACAATTCTTTCATGTGTTTGAGAAATCCAAGATCGAGGTGGTTTCTTCACCGATTTGGATGATGATTTGGTTGATTTCTTTGATGGTGGTGGTGATGAATGAGATGAAGAGTCCGATGATGAGGAGACATGAGGAGACTTCGGGTCCTTAGGAGTTTCGAGGTTTTCTCTTTGAGTGTGTTGGACTGCCTAGAAGAAACTTTGTATAATCATCATCGCCATCTCTAGACTTTTCTTTCTCGCACTTCTTGGTTTCCTTCCTCAAAGTCATATCTCGATAGTATCCTCCACAAGTCGTTGTTGTTGCAGAAGAGTGGTGGTACCAGCCCCTTATCGGGTTGATTAACCGCATCGAGATGGTTCAGAGTGGTAGCACCACTGAGCCTCCGGTCCACCCATTTGGTCTTTAGCAAATTCTTCACCTTTGTGTTGGTGTCTAAGGTGTTTGACTTTCTTCTTGTACACAATTCCGTGGCTCTTCATCACTCTCCGAGCTTTCATCATAAGGTACAAGTGCAGAGTCTTCCTTTCTTTATCGCTTGAGGACTTGAGGTTTTGCACCGACGGATTGTCATCCTTGCGCTTCGTAGTAGGTAATCTCTTCATCCGTGTCAAGACTTCGAGCTTTCGCCCAAAAGCTTTCTTTGCGGTTCGGGCTGGGGATTGGGATGGGAGTAGCTTCCTTTACGGAACAATCCTTTTAGAAGGAGGATTCCTTTAGGAAACTTCCTTTGACTCACAAGATTTGTTGCGCTTCTCGCACTTCCTCTTCTCGGTTCTCCTTACAGTGTTCCGTAAGATTTTTCGTCGAGATGACCAACTTTGCCTTGTCTAACCGCCCAGATACCTTTTGTACGCTTCGAGCTTTCGACATCTTCGCTAAAGGAAATCTGCAACACAAAGACCTTGTTTCTTTGTAGACGATTCCTTGATTCTCGAAGATAGAATAGGCTCCGCCAACATATCGTGATTGTCGGGGTCATTGAGCCTCTTGGGAATATCGTGATGAAGTCCAAGTGCTCTCTCGGATCAACAGCTTAGTATATCCGATGTAGGGAATCTTTGAGCCAAGCTTGTTGAGAAATGACATCATGTCATCCCAAATCGAGCTTCGATAGCGATGTGTTTCATGTTGACCAATGCCCAAAATATTTGCGCTCCATGAGCTTAGGATGCTCATAGCCACCGCCACGACCGTAAATGACTTGGTGATGATCATGTAGAGAGTTCTCCATGGTTGAGGAATACTCTTAAGCTCTACGTGAGAATGCTTGGTGATTACTCCCGTAGCCTCGCCATAACCGATATCGATTAAGAATTGAGAGTGAGCTCTTCAAAGAAAGTGTGGCATATAGTTTGGTTGGTTCGACTTGTGAATTAGGAGAATAACCCTTAAGTCTCGCAGTGTAATGGTGACTTGTTTGTGATTCGTAGTCACCGCCACAAAGCATCCGCCCTTTGACCCTTTCCATAGTGTTCCGTAACTGCTGGATATAGATCTCGTGAACAGCTTGCAGAGTGAGTGAGCATATTCGATACGGATGAGTCCTCGTAATATCAATAGCAATTAAACACGAAGACTCGAGCAAGTGAGGGTGTCAAAGTCAACACGGAGATTATTCTTTCCTATCTTCATTGGATAGCCATAAGGATAGATGTCAAGAATGGAGAGAACTTCGATGCATCCACATTCATTTGTTCACCATGTCGTGATCTCAAATAACATTAGCCAAAAGAACCAACATATCGAAGACATAATGTTAGTCAATGTAAGGTCTTATTGTCTAGTTATTGAATGTACAAAGGTCAATGATTGTTACGAGTCCTAAGTCACTTGTATGTCCAATAGTCCAATGACGCCGTGAAATGTTTCATGAGTTAGTTAACTTTAAGTTTTAAAGTTTATTTTATCACTTATTGTTCACAACATATCAAACGATTTAAGTTTATTAGTGACATTAATGGATTCGTGACGATATGATTAGTTTATTTACAAGTTTGTACACGTAACAATTCATAACGAAGGTATGATCCGTGCTTATGCGTAGGATTGGTAAAGTTATGCGAGACGTAAATGATATATGCGAGGCGTAAACTTACGCCAGGATCCTAACTTACGCGTAAGAAATATTACGAGTAAGAAAAAATGGACCTTATGCGTAGAGGTTACGCCAGAGGCATATATTAACCTTACGCCGTAAGGCTACTCGTAAGAGTTGACCTTATGCGCAGAGGTCATCACACGCATATCCTTCACAGATACGCCGTAGTCCCATATGTAGAACCTTATGCGTAGAAGCTACGCCAGAAGACTAATCTTACGATAACATGCTACGCGTAAGGTGATCCTTATGCGAGAGTTACAACAACCTTGATTCTCAAATTTTAAGTGTAGCAAGCCCGAAATAAATTCATCAAATCATCAATATTAACACAAAATTCATTTTATAACAGAGCAAAACACAATTGCACGCTTTAACAAGCTACGCAGAGAAAAACTTACGCGTAGTCTAAACCCTAAATCTACGCTGTATGAAATCTAGCCATGGAATATGCACAAAGCTTTTTCTCGTAGTTTAAGAGTGTTGAGGAGTCTTTATACCAAGTTATAACACTTAACTCATGTGAATCAACAGCTACCAAATATTATGAACTTTAAACCCTAAATCCAAAATGTTAACCAATTCGTGTTTCGGGTGGTTAATAACCATGGAAATCATTAATTCAACCACTTAAGACTATAACCCAACAATCTTTTATACCAAAACACTTCACATTTGAAAACCCAAATCGACACATAAACCCTAATTTTGTAAATCATTTAATTCGTGATTCGGGCGTAGTTTTGATGATTAAAACTGATCATTGATGTGTTAGAAACGCTTTGACACTATTCTTTTAACCATAAACACCCATCTTGATCATGTGTTCATACACATATGCGAGACCACAAAACGAGATTATACAAAGTTTTAACCGTTGATTTTTGAAAATTCAAAACCATTGCTTAAAAACATGTTGTAAACACGAAATCACTTACAAAATGATGATCTCAAACACGGATTACTTGAGTGAATTCTATGCGAGGATGGTTTTAGGTTTTGAGTAATAAATGAGAAGTGAAAGTTAGGTGGGGTGTTTTATTAAAATAACTTTAAGGTTTTGACAGCTTTGGTCCCTCCACCTTTTCCTTTTTTCAAACAAAGCCTTTTAACTTCCATTTTGGTTACCAAACAAAGTTTTTAGAAAGAAACTTGACGACACTCCCCCTCGACTTAAGAAAATTGATGAAAAGTTATTAATTTTAGTCCGAGGAGTGTCATTGTACCGTAAACTTCACCACCATTGTTAAAAGAAACAACCGAGATATGATAACATGCAAGTACACGATGTTTTGAAACGGTTAAGAGATTATTTTTCCCTCAACACTTGATCGGAAAAATACCGAATTTTGAAAGATTAAAGTGTTGACGGAAGAAATGTACTTGCCATGTTGAAAGAAAGATAGATTAGAGAATATTTTTGTTGTTTTATCGGATTTTATATTTTTGTATTTTGTTTTGAAAATTATTTACAAAAGATGTTTTGGTGTTTGATGTGTTTTAAGACTGCTTTAAGAGGTCATCCAATTCCTCTTGAGTCAAACACCTCATACCAATCCGTGGATCACTCATTAAACCTAGCGGGAGGCAAGGCTTTGGTGAGAAGATCCGCCAATTGGTATTCGACCACAAAGTATAATTCAACGGCACTGCTCCACGTGGTCCTTGATGAAATGATAGCGAGATCGATGTGCTTTGATTTCGAGTGTCGAATCGAGTTGCACGAGATTGCAATGGCACCGATTGTCGCAAAGACATCGATTCTCAAACACGTAACCATAGTCTTTGAGTTGTGTTCTCATCCGATGACTTGAGCACAACACGCGACATGGCTACATATTCTCGCTTGTTGATGACAATGATGTACAATCCTCGCTTCTTTGATTGCCAAGACACCGCTTATCACCGAGAAATTGTAGAGCTCCCGAGGTACTTTTCCTCGAGTCTAAGCATCCCGCGTGGTCGGCCTCAAAAGCGATTAGTTCAAAACCGTAATCCTTCTGATACCGATCCCCAAGTTAATGGTTCCCTTGATGTATCGGAGGATTCTTTAGCCTCGTAGAGGTGGGTTTCAGCTTGGTCGCGATCGATAACGGAGCATAGATAAACCAAAAGACAATATCAGTCTCGCTAGTCGTTAGATACATGAGGACCCAATAATACTTCAAGTATTTGGTAGGGTCAACTAATTTCCCATGTAAATCAAAGCTCAGCTTCTTGGTATGAGTCATTGGTGTGGCATAAGTATCACAGTGTTTTCATTCCAAATTTGTTTAACAATTCAAGGGCATATTTGATCGACTCAAGAAAATACCACGGGTGATTGATGAACTTGCAGCCCTAGAAAGAACGCGAGTTCACCCATCATGGACATTTCAAAATTTTTCTTCATTAGTTTTGCAAAAGCGGTTGAAAACTTTTATGTGTAGACCCAAAATGATGTCATCCACGTAAATTTGAACAATTAAGATATGTGCCCGTGATATTGTATAAAAGAGTTGGGTCAACCGATCCTTTGGTGAAATTATTAGCAATGAGGAAAGATGATAGCTTATCGCACCATGCCCGAGGGGCTTGTTTGAGACCATAAAGAGCTTTGTTCGCTTTGTAGACATGGTTCGGGAACTCGGATCAACGAATCCATCCGTTGGTCGACATAGACCGCTTTTTAAGTTGTCCATTGAGAAACGCCGCTTTGACATCCATCCGATAGACCGTCATATTCATATGAGTCGCGAACGCGAGAAATATCCGAACACCTCAAGACGAGCAACCGAGCAAAAGATTCTTCAAAGTCTATTCCTCTTCCCGACGATAACCCTTAGCAACTAGACGTGACTTGTTTCGATGACGCCCTTCAAAGATCCAATTTGTTTTTCCAACCATTTTAGACCAATGACGAGACCCTCGCTGGTCTTTCAACCGCCCCCATACTTCAAGACGCTTGAATTGGTTGAGTTCTTCCCGCATGGATTCAATCCATTTGTCTTTTGTCATTGCGCCTTTAATGTTTTTAGGCTCGATTGGCAGACAAAGCGAGTGCATAAATGCAATGTTCACCATCTCGTGCGAAGACGTTGTCTCGTAACGATCGTTGATTCGGGTTGCCAATAATGTTAGCCGAGGATGGTCTTTTGTCCATCGGTGTGTAGAGGGTTGATGTTGGTATACATTGTGCGATTCGAGGATTCAAATGGTTTGTTGAAGATTCCGCGACATCGGGTGCAGCAGCTTCATTAGCAAACGGGTCAAGAACGATTTGGATCAAAATCGCAGCGGGGTACTTCATTCGTAATATCATCACCGTTCATCATTGTTGGAAGCGGTGTGTTCAATCACAGTGTTTGAGTCAACCGTGTAGGTGCATCTTCAACAAGAGTTGTTGTAGCAGTGTATCGTATAGGAATATTATCGTTGTGCAATGGAAACAATGGATACACCGAGCACGCTCATCAATATCGCCACGTAACGTAGGAGCAAATAACCTTTCCATTTGTTGACGAGTTAGTGGGGCTTTGTTCACCGATGATGGGGTTGAGGAAGTTTAAACGGTTGTGACCGGTTCTAAGTCATTATACTCGTAAGCCATTTCCGTGAGTTCATCAAAATGAGCATGAATCGCTTCCATTACCTCCTTAGTTCGACGATTCCGATTCGAAACCTTTAGAATTGTCACAGATCCAATAAAGACTCCAATATCGCCTTTGGCTTTGAGCTTTCCAAAATCATCACGATCATTATTCGGATAGCAAAGGGATCCAAACACATGAAAGTGTTTGAGGTTCGGTTTATAGTTGTGACAAGCTCGAAAGGTGTTTTGTTGTATGCTTTGTGATCATAGAACGGTTTTGAGTATAGCATGCAGAGATACAACCGCCGCCATAAGTAATCCGGAAGTTTAGCATTGATTAACATTGTTCTGCAGCCCACTAACGCTCGGTTTCGCTTTTCAACAACTCCGCTTTGTTCGTGTGTACGCAATAGATGTTTGATGTCAATTCCCACTTTCTCATAGAATTCACGAAGGGTTTTGTTAACAAATTCAGCCTTTGTCTGCTCGATTATCCCGACGGTGTTGCGGAGTCGAACTCAGTATTTTTGTGAGAAAGGTGATGATCATTTGTGGAGCTTGGTCTTTGCTTCAAGAAAGTAGACCCAAGTCCATCGTGAGTAGTCATCAACAATTACTAAGATGTAGCGCTTGCCATTGATCGCTTGCACGCCGCATCGGGCCACACAAATCCATGTGAAGAAGATGAAGCACATGTCGAGAGTCGTGTTCCACCTTTGAAGGAAAATGAGCACGAGTGCTTTTCCCTTGTTCACAGTCGAGCAAAGGTGATCTTTGAATACCGGAATCGGGGAGTCCTTCAACTAGTTTGTGTCGAGCAAGGTTGGTGATGGTTTGAAAGTTTAGATGTGAGAGACGACGTGCCATAGCCGTGATTTTGTAGATGTTGCCTTTGAAAGTAAGCGATGGGAGAGGAAGCAACCATGTCTTGCATAGAGATAGTGTAGAGACTAGAATTACGCGAGCCGACATAAGGTCATTTCCTTGTAGATCACGAATGAAACAAGTTTTCTCCCGAAAGCAACCTCCAAATCTCCATCACAAAATTGACCCATCGAAAACAGATTGACCGAGGCCTTCCACATAGTAAACCCCGCTAATTTCGATGTTCCCATTGACATAATCTCCGAGCCCATGATAGTCGCAAGTGATCGCTCCCGAACCCGACAAAGCAATGAACTTTGCAATAAAGTTTGATAACAGCTTAAGGTTGCTCGTCATGTGTCGGGAACATCCGCTATCAACAATCCAGAGAATGATCTCAGATCACCGCATTACACACGCATTTACACAGTATGGAATAGAAGTAGATGTGGAACCCAAATGTTAGAGGGTTCCAAGGTATATTAGACATACACACATTAATAATTTTAGGCATCCATTTAAATCCTAGTGTGTTATATATCCATTTCGCCATCTATAACTACTCTTTGCTTTAGTCTTAGTGAATGCACTAGGTGGTACTACATTCTTAGGAGGTGAAACCGAGCTACAAAGGACAAAGAATGTTTGCCTTAGAATCTAAAGAAGGCGGTCTACCAAGCACGCACTTAGAATGATTAGTGGGCCTAGAGGTATTCCGATTCTTAGGATTCCGTAATCGAGAGATTATAGCTTTAGCAACACATTTGTCATGACAATCGAATTCATACTTTTACGACAAATAACACAAGGTGCATCGATCAATATCAAAAGTACTTAACGGTTTAGCATTCGTTACATCACTATTTCTATTACATTTGCCGACGCAACATCTATAGTGGAAGCAACATGAGTCTTATTCGTAGTCCTAGGGTGTTCTTCTACTTTAGCATTCCTTATTGATCTTTTCTTAGGTCGCAACTTCCTATTCTTCGATTGAGTGCTCCTAGGTCGTGAAGTGCGGACGCTTGGAAAAGACGCAACTATTCCTGCTTCAAGAGAGGAAACACATTAGCAACTTGTGATTTGGCAAGTAGGGATTCTAGGTTCACGATTACTAAGTGTGACCGGTGCTAATCTCTTAATCACGGTAGGCGGAAGTTGTTCATACTTTCCTAACATTTCTCTTAACTTAGAGATAGTGTGAATCAAATCTTGATTTTCGTAATCTAATATTACCAAAGAAAATTCATGACTTCTCTAGTGTGAGCAAGATAGTGATCAAGTTCGTTAGATGCTTCATGACGAGTCTTATTGAGCAAATCAAATATGACACCATATTCTGCTTAACTTTTGAAAGTTCTTGTTCATATTTTGAGATTTGACTTTTCAAAGACACGCTTTGATCATCCAGCTTGCTCAATTTTAGGATCGAAGATTTTGCACTCAACCGAGCGATTTTCTTTTGAAAACTAAGTTGATGATTGTGAATATCTTTTCACACCAATGAAGACGACGCTTGGCATTGTAAATTTCGTTGAGTAATCGCTTATTTTCGCTTTTAAAGACTCGATCCAAGCACATTATCGGTGTTCTCAACAGCTACAACATTTTCAACAATATCGCAGAGATATAATCGATGCATATGGCAAAGAATGAAACAACACAACATTATGGACATCAAGACAGATAAGGTCTTCCAAGAGTCGATCAACATCTTTTCTCAAAAGTTTCTTTTTCGCTTAGTATTAGAAATAGATGTTTCGCTTTCTCGAAAACGACCTTCATAGTTCCAAGTTCCTTATGAAAATCCTGCTCCTGTGCTAATGCACAACTTTTCAAGTTTTTAACATTAGGTAAAAGATTTTTCCGAAAATGTCTCTTTGTTCTCGCGCCAGAGGCGATTGAAAGTGTTCAATTTTGATTTCGTAACGATATTCTATCTCATGTTGTAAAATTTTGAGGTCACCATGAAAATGTCAAAATATCTAAGAATATTTCGATTTTCGTGTTTTGAGTTTACTTCACTAATTGAAGGTAAAGGACCATAAGTTTGTGCATAACTGCTTTGGGATTAACATTAGAAGACTCGTGTGTTTTGATGATAACCCTTGGTGTGTTAGAAGAATCCGCTGGTGTGACGAAGTGACCGCTTTTATAATTAAAAGGTTTGTTGTAAACAACGCTTTTTAATTTTGATCGACTCGCCTTCTCGCATCTAATTCCTCTTGACGATGATATTCAACAACACTCATAACAAGATTATCAATTTTGTATTCTCGACCGAAACTTCGTGAGTTGGTTTGAATGTTTTAGTGAAAGCTTTGGTTTGTAATCGCCAGATTTTTCCATATCCTTTTGATTGGGTTTTAAGGTAAACTTTTCAATAGTCATATCGATTCACCATGTTTGTAAACAATGCTTTAAACTCTTTAAGTTTGTTTTGCAAGTCGATAATTTCTTCAAGAAGGTCATCTACCCGATTCGTTGAATGCTTTTTGTATGCGGAGAACTGCTTTTGACAATTTAACAACTCAAATTTTAGCTTTTGATTTTCCAAGGTGAGAGCGTTAATTTGCTTTTTATGTTCATGTTTCAGCTTGTTCTAATTCGCATAACAAAGCATTCTTCGAGGCGGCTAGATCACGATCCGCTTTCTAAATATTTTTCGCTTTGATGAGATTTTGCAAAGCGGCTTCAAAACCTTTTTCACGGTTTTCTTGAGTTTTGAAAAGTTGAGTTGCATTTGTAAGCATTCAAAATCCTTGGTTAGCAAAGCATTTTTACTTTTAAGGTCCGATTTAATGCAACACATTCAAAGAATTTGGGATTGTTGGTCTTAAGCAATGTAACAAGATCCGATGAGGCAAAGGTTCAACGTGTTCAACGCGAGTCACAACATGATCATTATGTAGATCCTCAAGTATAACCACGGAGTCAATTTGATTATCAAGGAAACCATAAGGTCATCCGGATCGCCAAATGTAACTACGGGTTTATTTGAAAATCGCCGAATGAGATGTAGATGACTCATTTTGAACATTCTGAGCCGCGCGATTTCGGATATTGATGGAGATATTAGTTCGATATGATGATGGTTTGTTCGGCACCGAGACAAGCCATCGTTGTCATACACCGGGCCTGCTTTCACTCATGTGTAACTCTTGCATATTAGCCATCAACATAATAAATGATTGGCCTCGCAAGTCCTCCATATCATCATCCGAGTCTCAGATCCGCCATAAAGCTCGTTTTGTCCGTGAGAGATCCACCACTTCATCCTTAAGAGCCAAAAGTAAAGCCTCTTTGAAATAAGCACCGCCCCTAGTCCTCGGCTTTGGGCATGCATTAGCCAGTGTCCCTTCTCATTGCGCTTGTAGCATCTAAGACCATTTAACCGATTCTGAGCATTTCTGCTCCACCACTGAGCTCGTTGTTATTCCTACCCACAAGATTAAACCCTTGACCACCGCCCATCCGACGACCATAATCACGATTCTCAACTTCAACACGCCCATTGTTCACAACAACTTGAGTCCGTGTGTTAGATGAGGAACGAATACGATTGTTGGATTTGTTGGTGTAACGCCAAAAGCATTAGCAATCATCACAAATCCTTGTTGCAATGCTTCGAACGGATCGATTTCTCCCGCTTCAATCGACATATGCTTGAGCATTGTTGTTGTTGTATGGAACCAATTGATTTTGTTGAGGTTGTTGCCGTGAAGGTGTGTTTGAAGCAGCTTGGTTGAGTTGTCGGTCGAGAGGATAATTCGCTGAGCATACAAGGCAAGTTGTTGATTATCCGGATGCGATCGCTTAGCAATTTGAGCACGGAGAATCCTTTCCCGATCAACTTCCTTTTCATGAGGCTTCAAGTAATCGTACAACAATCCATAAGTAGAATGATGCATATTCTTCGCTTGACGGAGAAAATGACATACTTCTCCCATTCGACCAAGACTACTCAGAACTTAGTATTCACCGCAATTCTTGGCATGATGATGTTGTGTTTATCCAAATCATTGATGATGTCTCGAAAATCGATGATGATAGGACTCTAGTGTCTCTCCGTGTTCAATCATGAAGTGTTCATAAGCCAAGTAAATTTTGGATTCCAAATCCTCCCGATTGAGTATGATCCTTCCATAAGAAGACGAATATGATCCCACATTTTTGTGCGCTTTTGAGCATCAACACTACGAAGAATTGGGTTTGGTAATCCTAAGAGGATGTATTCCATTGCAAGTTCATCACCTTCATAGTGTAGAAGTTCAGAGCATTTAGATCCGCAACAAGAGCAATGTTGGTTTGTTCATCTCTCGTGGAACAAAGCAGCTGGATCTCCTGCACAATGACAAGAGGCATCTCAAATGGACCTTCCAAGATAACCTTCTTTAAGAACTTTCCATGTGGCTTCTTCGCATCACAAAACCTAAAGAACCTTATCACCCATTGATCGTAGTTTCGGAGTGAGCATTGGAGGTCTATCAAGTGATCCAGCTTCATGAATTGATTGTTGGCTGCTTAAAGCTTCACACATCTTTGCAAACCAAGTGGGTTCCTTCATAGTGTTCCTTGATGGATGTTGATTGAAATCATTTGTGTAGGGTTGAACTTGAAGGCTTGGTGGTGTTTGAACCATTTGTGGTGGTGGAATTGCACCAATTTGTGGATTATGTTGTTGATTAAATTGTTGTTGATAAATAGCTTGTTGTTGATTCCATTGTTGATGTTGTGGAGTTAATTGTTGTTGTTGTTGATGATTATAGGTGTGAGGGAAATAGTTAGAGTATGGTGGTTGAGACATGTTGAAAAACTTGTGTAGTAAAATGGATCTTTGTAGTCGAATGAATCTTTGTTGATGAAGTGACCTTAGGCGAGAAAAGACAAGAACCAAGTAGCACTTATGCGTAAAACACCAAAAGTTACGCCAGAATAATAAGGAGTTACGCTGAGGTTTTAGCTACGCGTAAGTAGGAAAAACACTAAAGTTATGCGAGACAAAAGTTAGGCGAGAAAGTTAGGCGAGGATTACCTTATGCGAGACCTAAGTTTACGCCAGTAAGTGAATCTTATGCGAGGATTTCACGCCGTAGCTTATGCTTATGCGTAAGTTTAGGTTTTTGCTCAAATGATCTTTTACACTATCACAAAGGCAAAAGATATCCAAAGTCGACGATTTTCGCACTTATCCAAGTAAGAAAACACGGAATAAACCACGAAAATGAAGATCAAACCAAGGATAATCTTACGCGTAATTTTAGGGTTTCAATACGCGTAGGATTACTCGTAATTTTGATTTTGCCCAAATGTGTTTCTAAACCAGATTTTTGTTATGGAATAGCTTCAATAGTACCAAAATAACACAAAAGTGTGAAACTTGATGTACCAAAACGGCTAAACGGGTTACGCGTAGAACGACACCCAAGAACAAAAACAAGCTTAAAAACTATGATCCACGCATAAAGTTTGAAACTTTTTGCCAAAAACAAGTATTTTAACACCTTAAAACGTTGAAAGTACAAGAATCTTGGATTCAAAAGTGTAAAAACAAGTTTTAAGCGAACCAAAGTATCAAGGTACGCAAGTTAGGCGAGACCAAAACCCACTTCAAAACAAACACGATTCACCCAACTAGTAGGCGATTGATACCATCGATAGGTCACTAGTTTTACAAACACAAGTAATATAGAAAGAGATGAGGCGATTGAACAAGTAAACACACACACACACACGATATAAAATACGGTTTAGGCGTAGAGCATATGTGAAGAGAATAACTTGAACAACCAACCTCAAATGAGGGTTTACAAGAGATTTATAGGAGGAAGCTAGGCAACACCCTAGTTCCCATCCTTTCTTATATGGGCTTGGGCCTAAGCTTATGGGCCTTCTACATAAGCTAGACCTTAAACAAACATAAAGGCCATAATAAGCTACCTATTACATATGAAATATAAATACTTGAAATACGCTTTAGGAGTGATTCCAACATATATGTTTGTTATGTGGCATTATGATCAAACCCATTAACAAATCATTTAGAATGTTTAAAATACATTTAGAGTCACTAAGTATTTGAATAGGTTAACCATTCTATTTCGAACCTCATTTTACATGTTGCATTCACAAGTATTTCAAAAGGTAACTAGACATTTTATTAACTAGTTACATAATACATTTTACAAGTTTACCTTGATAAACCTTTAATCTAAAAATGGAAATACATGTTACATCATGTCATGCATCATCTTTGAAATCCTTGGAAGATCACTTGAATATTTTGGTTAGATTGATACTCAATATATCAAATGTGATCTTAGTAAGATTTGGAAATATCTTGGAAAGATTTGAAGAAAGATTTTTAGATTTTGTGTCGCACCCACGACACCAAATTGCATAAAGGCGGAACCCTTTAAGGGGTCCGTGGTCCGTGGACGCCCCGATCACTTTCGCTATAAATAGAAGCCCATTGTTTTCCTATTTCTTCACCACTTGAAAGCACATCTTCTCCACCTTCTTGCATACATTTAGATCAATCATTAACAATGTAGTAACACACATTAAACACCCTAATGATCATGATCATAATGCTTCTAACATTCATCTTTGTTGTAAGCATACTCTTTGGTCAACCAAGGAAATCTTGGAGATCTAGCCATCCCCACTCACCACAAGTTAAAGATCTATCACAAGATGTTTAGGGAACTTGTGATCTTCATCATGAAGGCTTCCTATCAATGGAATTTCATTTAGAAGTAGTTATTCATATCCATTAGACATTTGTGTCATGGATCATTAGTGTAAACATCATTGCATCATAACAACACTTTCACCAAACTAGATTAGATGGTTTATGTGTTTGTGCCATAAAACACAAGGTTTATTATGTTGGGCCATAAAACATATTGGGAGTGGTTGTACCCTTGTAAAAGAACTCGACATCTAGCTTAGTGTCGGAAATATTGTATAAGCGACGTTAGGTTGGTTCTACCTCGAACTAGAACCCGGTATTTAGCTTTGTACCGAAAAAGTGTAGCGACGATTGTAAGGTTTTCTCCACGAGAAGGGAGCTTGTTGATTTAGTGAAGTAACTCTCGAGTTGGGTACTCGGGGAGTGGAGTAGGGCGGAAAGGAGATCCATGACCGAACCACTATAAATCCTCGTGTTCGGTTTGCACTTTTCTTTCTTTATCTCTTTACGTTTATACTTGCACTATACTATTGTTTGTGATGTGGTTTGATGTTCATGATTGTGTGACAACTTGGTTTACCATGCTTTATATTAGTCACAAACAATAATTGGTACTTTCATATTATAACAAGCTTCATAAGCGATTTGATACTAAAGATCTAAAGTTTTTAAACCAGAACGTATTCACCCCCCACGCTTCCACAATTGGTATCGAGCCACGTAGCTCGTATTTTCAAAACAAATGGTTTTTAAAATAGAGTACGATCCATGTATCAAATTACCATTGAAGCGAAAAATAATATGAAAAATGCTTTGCTTGTTATACTTAGAAATTTTGTTGTTAAATGTAACTTTGTATACAAGCTTGAAAGTTTTCTTGAAAAATAAAATAAAAGATTATTGAAAGAACTTGTAAGTATTATATTGTGTGCTCATAGAAAATTTACGAAGAAATATGATTTTAAAGGAGTGTTTGGGATAACCATAAATCTAGTTGAAAAATCACCTCCGTAAATGTTTAAGATAAGTTACATAAGTAGATATGTTGTTAAATATGTGTATTATATGTTTACTATGAAATCTAGTAAGTCGCACACGTTTTCTCTATGTCAAATACTAGTTTTGGTGAATCTGTCTCAGAGGACCACGGCACCAAATCTTATAAAGGGCGGATCCCTTTATTTGGTTCCGTGGAATCCGTCTCAGACAAGATGCAATTTTTTAGGCAACTTCAAAAATCATAACTAATTAACCGTAAGTCCGCATTTAGTCGAGCCACCTATCATTTTAAAGGGAATTGAGTCTACTTTCACTTAAAAATACTTTCATGGCCTGAGTCTAATTTTAAATAAGTAAAATAGACCAAATACTACAGTATGTCTAAAATATTAAGTTTCGCTTTAACATAAAAACTCAAATTTTGAATCAAACAATTTAAGTTGGTATTCTTAGAACTTTGATACAACTTCTTTTGAAACTAATTAATTTGGTAATATGTTTAAAGGAAACTAATCAAGCTTGGTATACATCGTCATATTTAAACGCTAAATGACGAAAAGTGTCTTTCTTGTTATGCTATGCTAAATGACCACTTGCTTATGTTGTTTGCATATATGTTGCTTGCTTATTTTCAAATTGTTGTTTACACTTATTTGTTTGCATAATATAAGTGTCAATCTTGCCATGTTATTTATTCGCTTGTTTGACGATTTCTTGTTTATGCACAATAGGATATTTGCTAGATTTTGTGCACTAAGTTGGAAAATTGTTTTACCATCGCTTGTAGAATTAGATCACTTCCTTTGCATAGGTTATACTAACATCTCGCATAACTTATGAAATGTCATAACTCACTTAGCAATGAGTACTAAGTAAATTAGTCAAGTACTTTGAAAAATGAAGGTTTTAAGAGAGTGTTTGGTACAAGGACAAAAACAATGTTGTATGATGTAATTTTTTTGTTTTTACTTTGTAGGATGATAACATGACTTAAAACAATGTTGTATGCTAACCGGTTTATGCAGGTGGATAGCACAAGTGTGTTATCAAATTTTACCCATTTTCACTTTTATGTGAAAATCGTTAGCCCTTGTCCATGCTCCACTATGTTTGTATATGTGTTATCGACTTTTCCTAACTAGAAGTAATTAATGTCACATGTTTCAAGCAAAATTTTAGGTTTCGGAAAACTCCTCGACGCCTAAAAAATGGGTCTGTGAACTTTTCTGGTGTCCACGGATCAGACGGCACCAAAATGTTGGTACCGTCTGTTATGCGTTTTGGTACCGCTATACCTGTACAGGCGGACCAAGCGGAACCAATTTAAGGGTTCCGCCTGTGTAAAGAAATGGTGCCGTGGATCCTACAGGTAAGTTGTTGAATTTTACTAAATCCCGCAATCCAATTTACCAAATTTCGTTTCTAGGATTGTTGTTAATACTTATCTTTCATATCTCATTCAACACATCCTCAATGGATTAACTTAGGATGTTTGACATGATCTTAGACACTTCCATCTCATTAAACTACCATCTTTGTATGGATTAACATCAAATCTGTAAATCTTTTGTTCCATAAATCGACACATTCAGGATGGTCATTTTCACACCTTCACTGTTACTTTTCCTCAAGCTTAGCATTTCTTAAAGCAAAGTCAAAATGACTAAATCCTCAACCTCAAATAAGCCACTTAAGAAAACCACTAGGATTAGCATTCGATCTTGTTGCTTCATTATCTTGAACTCTTCATCCTCAAACTCATTACCTCTCAACATCTCATCACCCATTCAAGATGTGAACTTTCTAAACTTGAGTACTCCAACTCCACCACCAAAATCACCCACCATCATCCAAAACACCTTCACTACCAAAGTCTCCAAAGCTTGTACCTATCAAACTTTGTGCAACACCACCAACATCTCCTCACCTATTTGCGGATGACTTAGATGACTTACCGAGACTACTAAACCTGGACTCATTATTTGCAAAGATATCATACACAAGTCTAACATATGACTATAGATATTGTTTTGTATCTACATGTATTGCCTCACCTGGTTAACATGAAAATAATGTGTCATCCTTCAAGACGATAAGTATTTACATCGAGTCATAACTCAGACATATGTTAAATACATATTATCAAGTCTTGTTATCCTTGAGTTCAATCTAAGCTTTATAATCTCAACAAATTAGGATTGACAACTTAAGTATTTCATCCGAAATATTCAAGTATATGCGACTTACGATTGTAGTCATTAAAAGTCATATCCGAAAAATCAACACCCAAGTATTTTAACAACACATGTTGAAACACTTATCCAAAACAAACAACCCACGGTGCCACTTATCCTCTCTGACACCTACTATCCTCTTCCATCTTTTGGCACCATTAACCGTATTGCTCATGAACTTCCAAGAGTATACTTTAAATCAAACGTGCCCTTTCAAGGTGAACCTATACCTCACCCCTAAGCTTCATAAACATAACCAAAACTTCAAGCACTTCACCCACTAGTTGTAGCAACCAATGAACCATAAGAATTAGTATCCGTATTTTTTGTGTTCAACATCTATGGACAAATATTCAACCTAAGTACTCCCATAGCACAACAAACCCCTACATCACCACATCCTTATTTAGACACTAGAAGACCTACCACCTAGATAAACCAATCCACCATCCTTACCATCATTTGAATTCGTTGAGTGTATTGCTCAAAAAGCCCTTGTGTCCAACAGTTGTACTGAATCAAATGCACGTTTGAACAAACTCAAACATCCTTTCCAACATATAAGGACTTAGATAATTCATTATGGCTAGAATTTCAACTATCAAATAAGCATGGTGCTCTTGGTAATTGTTGTCAATTTCCACTAGGTATAAGTAGTACTACCTTCACAAATTATCAAAGTATTAGTAATAATTCATCGTTAAACTTCTGCATAAATTTCGTTAAACCTCAAATCAACATTTTAACAACATATGTTAAAATGCAATCTCAAAGCCAACATCATACACCCCAAGCAACAATGACTCTTGAGGAGTATACATAAGAAACTCGAGTGAATTCCTCTTGTCATCATTTAGTGATTATAATCTTGAGACCAAGTTTATTTAGATGGGACTATCCGATTCAAACACTTTGGCTTCATATCTTCATTTAGGAAAACATGATGTTTTGAAAAACATTATGCCTAAGAAATCATGCGTTAAGTTTTCATCTTGTTAAAAGGATATTGTATATCCTATGCATTATTCTCTCCTTGCGACATAAATGGTTATGTTACAAGAGATTTCATTACACCTCATTGGCTAAATGATCTTGAAACGAACAAGTCCTATGAACTAGCGTATCCAATTCATCTTGTCATACTTATTTTCATAAGCATGATAAATTTATCCCATGCGATAATCTCATTTGTTGAAAGATACTATTTGTATCCATTTCCTTTCAAGCATACATCATAACCTAACCTTGCTCAAACCTTGTGCACATCCAAGGTTAAAACTACACATCTCTAGAACATACACATGATCTATTGAAGCTAGTAACCTTATTTAGATTCTTGTCAAATAAAGTTCGAAAGAGCTTTCTTGAGAACATTCTTAATTTAACATATTCCATTCCCTAGTCTTAGATAATCAAATCACTTTTAAAGTATACACTTCAACGTAAAAGATGTCATCCATTAGATCATACAATTAGCTATGTAATTTGAACAACCTTAGATTCTAAACACAAGATTAAAACATATTGTTTATCAACACACCATTGATAAAATTCATGTGTATAACATGACATCTTCATCACCTTAGTTATATTGCATATTAGTTGTGTCACATTAAGCCAAGTATTGGTAAACTATCATCTTTATGCACTTTGATAGGCAAAAGTAGGAGTTCCCATCTTTCTAACATGAGAATGACTACTGGAGAACCTATTGCACTAGAAACTCAATTTGACCTAACGGTTGAATTGCTTCCTGGAGAGAAGTTGGGTATGTGGAATCACCCGTAAAAATGGTCGTGTTTTAGCCTTAATTGAGCACCGCTAGTAATAGTCTCATATTCATTCTCCAACTTGAAAATTCTGTTTTCCTATACTTGCCTAAAGTAAGTGTTAAAACATTAATAGTTTGCCTCGCCTTAGGAATACTAATCAAACAAGTAGTATATATGACTTTTCTTTTAAAAACCACTTGCATTGCACTTACATGTGTTGATTACATGTTCTTGTTTAATACGATAAGTTGATTTGACATTATCTTAGTGTTTGATAACTAGTCAAATGTGTAAACCTTAGTAAAACCACTTGCATTGCACTTACATGTGTTGATTACATGTTCTTATTTAATACGATAAGTTGATTTGACATTATCTTAGTGTTTGATAACAAGTCAAATGTGTAAACCTTAGTACGGTTTTATCTTTATAATGCTTGTATTCTTGTTTCATGCTACTAAACGTTTAAACCTAAACTTTATTTGCATGATACTTACTTTTGAATTATCTTTAGCATGATTAACATGTTGCTTATGAACTCATAATATGTCATTTTGATACGTGATAATTTTGATATGATATATTTGTGTTTCAAAGCTATTAGTTGGCATTCATTATATCTATGTGTAGTACGATCTAAATGATACATGCTCCAAATTGTTATGTCTTAAACATGGCTTAATTGACTCTTTCATCTTGTTTCTTTTGCTTCTTGTCACACTATTTGTTTGCTACGTGTGCACATATAATCTGTCAAAGTGCTTTTGGTATGACAAACTTTTAGAAGCCTTTTTATCTTACAAATTAATCACATAGATTATTGTATATCCAAGTATGCTTAAGTGTCTAAGTCTAACAACAAAACAATCTCATATTGAAATGTCTTGAATAAAGTCGTATTCTTGCATAATATGATTGTTTTGATGCTATCTTGTGTGGTGATTTCTTGTCTACTAAGTGCAATGTGTTTTTTTTACTTATATAATATGTTATCATTTGATTTCTATCATGTCAACATCTTTTGTCACTAACAAATTTGTTTTGTAGGTTGATAACAAATTATTTGTTATCTCACTTGGTTCTAACTTTTATATGCTCATTTTGCATAATCCCCTTTATTGCTACGTAAATTAGTACTATGCTTTATGGGACCCCTACACTTGCATATAGTTTAAAAGCATATAGAATTAAGTTCTAGAGGGTTGGCTTTGCATTTTTGTCTTTCAACCGACCTCTTTCCAAATCTCATTTTTGCTTCCGCTTTCGAAAAATCACCTCCATCATTATTTAGTTATAACAATACTCTAATCCTCTTCACTTCCTATTAGGAAACCACATGCCTCATCATACGATCATCTCGTATTAATCGAGAAGAGGTACGTGACTTTAAGGATGAAGTTCATTGTATGCTAACCATCATCCGAAAAACATCACTAAGCTCATCTCTTTCGTTAGTCCGAATAACCTCCTAAACACTTTGTTGTCATTCCTTATTTGATACATTACACATTATGTTGGATGTCCACCAATTAAGGGGAGAGAAATTCATTCACATAATTGTCTTTTGTCAAATTTTATGTCTCTTAGACTCTACAATACCAACACATAGGTAAACACCACTTAGCTAAAACCGTTCATGAAACCACAACTAGTTCAACCTTTTTCGCACCAATACCTCATCAAGTGAAAACGCATCATGTGTTTTTACAAAACGTCTTCATCTCCACATATAGGATTTTCCTTAAACTAGCACCTTACAACTTCACTATCTAGAACACCATCATAGGATCTTATCCTTTTCTCGCTTATCATGCATGTCCTTGTCAGTGCAAACGATATATTAATCAAAACCGCCATCTCCAACACGTTGGTCCATCCAACTCTCACTCATATGATGTCATTCTCATCCTCATATAGGTACTCATTATTAGTATTTTCCATATTGTCTTCACTTCTTTTCAAAGTGATAATCATCCATGTCAGTCAAAACCATGCTAATACTACCTTTCCCATTGTCACCTAGAATAGGTCATTTTTATAATTCGTGTCAATCAATGAACGATTTTATCTTCATCACTTTTATATCTTTTGGTATCTTCATTATAATATTCTTAGATAGAACGCATTATTGATTACTCTTGGGTTGAAGCATATGAGAACTTGCTCAAAACGATAGATTGTTAGCATCAATAAATCATTCAAATCATAACCCTTATGCATCATTGAAATGCAATGTCCATTCACATTTTTTTTCCTCTTAGCTTTGGTCACTTGACATGACGAAAGGATTGCATGAGTCCATATTTTTATATTTGCTATACATACGAGTTTCTAACTCCTTAATAGCTTCCTACCTAATCACCACCACCTTCCATCACCACTTTCACTAATCATCACCACCATGGATTAGCGAAAACTTGCTTTTGTAAATGTCAAGTCATCTACCATCACCACATGAATCCTACTAGTAAACCGACACCAACACTAGCACCACTAGTGGCACACCCGTGGAAGACTTCATATCTTCTTTCTAGGAATTATTTTGTAGGCTTTTATCATATTATATTCTCACTTTTCTTATGATTGTAATTAGGAGACTACACTTCATGAGATCTTTGATTATATCATTTATCACATATATACATCTTATTTTTCTTTGTGAAAAGATGAAATATATTGCACTAATGTTTTCATTGTAGGTTCATCATCATATACACTCGATTGTATATAACTTACTCATCTAAGGATGAAGTTTGCATCAATTATTTTTCTTATTTTAGGTGCTTCTTGACACCCTAGAACAAGGAGGAATATCCTTTAAGCACTCATATTGCATCGCCTATACACTTGGTTGTCTATGACATATTTGTCTAAAGACAAAGCTTCTATTATACTAATATTTATTTTGAAGGTTCATCTTGACGCCTAGAGCAAGGGAGCTTCCATCAAGAACTTATCAATGCATCTTATACACATTTTGTTGTATATCACTTACTCGTCCAATGATGAATATAGTTTTGCACTAATAGTTGTTTTGTAGGTTTTAATCATACCCCGACGCCTCAAACAAGGGGAGCAACCGTCAAGGGGAGCATGCACGATTTAGCATCATTCTCACTTTTCAAACAAGCATTTGTGCTTCGATAAAAAGTGGAGAAAATAGGCTAACATGGCTATGCATTTTTCTTTTTCATATATTTCTCATAATTTTTGTTGCATAAAACTAACCTTGATGTAGGTTAAGCCTCTTAATTTGATCCATGGATCCGTTACCAAACAAGGGGTGGATTGAAGTAGACGATTTAACTTCATTAGGGATGATGCAAGCTCGCCTTTTTTGGGAGACATGAAGTTAAACTCCAAGGACACACCCTTTTTGTTTCGACAAAAGGGGGAGAAGAGTGTAAACGGAGAAGGTAATGTAAAGGTAGTAAGGATACAAGTAACCTTTTACATTTTACTTTCTATTACGTTTACATATATTTGTCATCATCAAAAGGGGAGATTGTTAGTGCAAATATTACGATATTTAATCTATACGCCTCGTTTGTTTTGATTGATGACAAACATGTAACTTGTAATACATAACGAAATGTACAAGTTACTTGTAATCACACTTTGTCTCAACATACATTCAACACCTCTCGATGTCTCAAGTCCTCGTATGTTACAACACAGGTTCGTACATGTTTGTTATGTGGCATTATGATCAAACCCATTAACAAATCATTTAGAATGTTTAAAATACATTTAGAGTCACTAAGTATTTGAATAGGTTAACCATTCTATTTCGAACCTCATTTTACATGTTGCATTCACAAGTATTTCAAAAGGTAACTAGACATTTTATTAACTAGTTACATAATACATTTTACAAGTTTACCTTGATAAACCTTTAATCTAAAAATGGAAATACATGTTACATCATGTCATGCATCATCTTTGAAATCCTTGGAAGATCACTTGAATATTTTGGTTAGATTGATACTCAATATATCAAATGTGATCTTAGTAAGATTTGGTAATATCTTGGAAAGATTTAAAGAAAGATTTTTAGATTTTGTGTCGTGCACCCACGGAACCAAATTGCATAAAGGGCGGAACCCTTTTAAGGGGTCCGTGGTCCGTGGACGCTCCTGATCACTTTTGGCTATAAATAGAAGCCCATTGTTTTCCTATTTCTTCACCACTTGAAAGCACATCTTCTCCACCTTCTTGCATACATTTAGATCAATCATTAACAATGTAGTAACACACATTAAACACCCTAATGATCATGATCATAATGCTTCTAACATTCATCTTTGTTGTAAGCATACTCTTTGGTCAACCAAGGAAATCTTGGAGATCTAGCCATCCCCACTCACCACAAGTTAAAGATCTATCACAAGATGTTTAGGGAACTTGTGATCTTCATCATGAAGGCTTCCTATCAATGGAAGTTCATTTAGAAGTAGTTATTCATATCCATTAGACATTTGTGTCATGGATCATTAGTGTAAACATCATTGCATCATAACAACACTTTCACCAAACTAGATTAGATGGTTTATGTGTTTGTGCCATAAAACACAAGGTTTATTATGTTGGGCCATAAAACATATTGGGAGTGGTTGTACCCTTGTAAAAGAACTCGACATCTAGCTTAGTGTCGGAAATATTGTATAGGCGACGTTAGGTTGGTTCTACCTCGAACTAGAACCCGGTATTTAGCTTTGTACCGGAAAAAGTGTAAGCGACGATTGTAAGGTTTTCTCCACGAGAAGGGAGCTTGTTGATTTAGTGAAGTAACTCTCGAGTTGGGTACTCGGGAGTGGAGTAGGCGGAAAGGAGATCCGTGACCGAACCACTATAAATCCTCGTGTTCGGTTTGCACTTTCCTTTCTTTATCTCTTTACATTTATACTTGCACTATACTATTGTTTGTGATGTGGTTTGATGTTCATGATTGTGTGACAACTTGGTTTACCATGCTTTATATTAGTCACAAACAATAATTGGTACTTTCATATTATAACAAGCTTCATAAGCGATTTGATACTAAAGATCTAAAGTTTTTAAACGGTAACGTATTCACCCCCCTCTACGTTTCCACAAAATGGATATGGGTCAATACCATGGGTTATGGATATGTTCCATGAGTTGTAGTTTTTACCCATTATAATACATGCTAGTTATGTATATATTTGCCCAATATGTAAACACTAGTTGTTGTACATATGTATTTAAATCATAAAACCACTTATACTTGTTTTAGTGTTTTATGTGAAAACGTAAGTGTGTTAGAAAACTATTGGCTCAAACTATTTACGTATTTTATTTGTTTCGTTAAAATGATTTTACGTTTGTTATCGACAAAATATTAGAAGATCGTAAAATATAAATAAACGTTTTTACGGCTTATGTGTATTAACAATCTCCCCCTCTTTGTTGATGACAAAACATAAAATTATTTTAAGGAAAAACTAAAATTCGTAAAAGTTCGAATTGGAGTTATTACTCTCTTTTCCCCCTTTTTGTCGAAACAAAAAGAGCGTCGAAAAAAAACTAACACAATGTTTTAATAAAAACATGTAAAAGAAAAAATATAGAGAGAAAGTGACGGCAAGAGTTCTCATCTTAACTCCCCCTTGACGAGTCCATCCCTTTGTGAGGGCGTCAAGTAAATAAACACTACTAAGCTAATGTATTGCACCTATGGTTGCAAATGGTTTCGTCGTAGTGACGATAACGCTCCCCCTTAATGATTTCAACTTTGCAAAGGGACGTAATGAAATGTAATCCATATGAGGATTGTATTGCAAATGGTTTTGCAATGTATGGTTTGACACAAAGCTCCCCCTAGCTTAGGGTGTCAAAGTCTTCATGTGTATTTTGAAAATCTACAAAATAAAGGTTAGAAAACAAGTATATAGTGCATAATTTCCTACAAATAAGACTCAAGTTAGTAGAAAATTGGTCTTCATTGCACGGATCCCACTTTCCCTCCTTGGAGGATCCGTCTAGGCGCTTCGTGGATCCGCTCTCTCGATGACGAATACAAAGAATGATGATATAACAAATAATTGAAACAACAAAGTGAGATGTGTATTCAAGCAACACACATGTTCTCAAACCAATATGGCATATAAACTATCATTCAATAAAACATAAGAGATAATCAACAAATCTTTAAAAATAAGAGAATGACTTAGCCACGTAATACATAATCTACTAATACTAGTAAGTTACTGTTAATACAAATATCGTCATCAAACGTTATTTATATTTTTGATCTTTGCCTAAGTTTTGTTAACGACAAAAGTAAATTTAATTTGTATAAAAGCTTAAAGCTTGTCATGTTTAATAGATATTAAAACAAGCTTTTTCAAACAATATCTTCATCATTCAAGCATTTACATTTATGATTAGTTATATCTTAATATGACTCTAATCATTATGTATGATAGTAGTTTTTAGAATGTGTTAGGTTCTTAAAACCAAACACTACTTAAGTACTTGCATATTTCTTAAAATAGAAATACAACATATGACATCATGTTATGCATCATGGAAATCATTGAAAGATTTCATTAGATATTTTGTATGGATTTGTACTCTTCATATCTTACACAATCTTACATAGATATAGTTGACTTTGGCAAGATCTTGATATCTTGGCTGTCAGACCCGGCGGCACCAAAATCCACAACGGGCGGAACCCTTTTAAGGGGTCCGCGGTCCGTGGATGTCACGATGGTTTTGGCTATAAATAGCAAAGCCAAACCAAGTAGTTTTTCATCCCTTTCTATCATACTCTCATACATATCTTCTCTAACCTTTCTAACTCGGTTTCATATCATATTAGTGATCTCTTTGTAGCAAAGAAGATCAAGTCACATTCAAGCTTCAAACGAAGTTAGAAGTCTTGTTTGTTTAGTGTTGTATGATCTAGTGTTGATTCATACTTCATTGTTGTATTAAACCATCATAATCTTGTGAGTGTGAGTGTTTAGTATTTTAGTCCTCAAAATACATTGTGTGTGGGAGTAGTTGTACCCTTGGAAAGAACTCAACATCTAGCTTAGTGTCGAAAATAGTGTAAGCGAAGTGTAAAGGTTTTCTCCGCCGGTGAAAGGAGCTTGTTGACTAGTGAAGTTAAACTCTCGAGTGTGAGACTCAAGGAGTGGAGTAGGGCAAGGAAAAAGAGTCCTTGTAGACCAAACCACTATAAACAACTTGTTGTGGTTTGATCATTTCTTTCCTTATTTACTCTTTACATATTGCTTGCATATTTCATTAACATATCTAAGATCAATATCAATTGATCTTTTCAATAAGTTTCAAAACAAAGTTTTAATTGGTAAACTATTCAACCCCTTCTAGTTTTCTACAATTGGTACCGAGCCTCGTTGCTCAAGAATTTCTAAAATAATTTGTATTTTATAAACTTGAAACGATCCATGGATTCTGAAAACTTTAAAGAAGGGCAATCTATGCAAAGACCACCACTCTTTGAAACCAATGGATTAATCTATTGGAAAAACCGTTTTGAAACATATGTAAAGTCAAAAGATATAGATCTTTGGTTTATTATTGTTAAAGGGGATTTTAGTTCTACAACAAAGGAAATTTTTGTTGATGAACAAAAGAAATTAGTTGCTAAAAATAATGAAGCTAAAATGATGCTTACAATGCTTTACCTAGAAAAGAATATGAAAGAATTTTTATGTGTGAAACCGCCAAAGATATTTGGGACTCTTTGATTGTTACACATCAAGGTAATTCACAAGTCAAGGATAACAAAATTGATCTTCTTGTTCAACAATATGAACAATTTGTTATCCCTGAAGATGAAACCATTGATTGTGGCTTTGCTCGCTTTAATACTATTATTACATCACTTAAAGCACTCGATGAATCTTTTCGTAGTAAGAACTTTGTCATGAAATTTCTTAGAGCACTCCATCCCAAATGGAGAGCTAAAGTGACCGCTATTGAAGAATTAAAAGATCTCTCAAAAATGTCACTAGACGAGCTAATCGGTAACCTCAAAGTACACGAAATGGTAATGGAGAAAGATTCGGAGATCATCAAAGGAAGAAGGGAGAAGATCAAATCCGTTGCTCTAAAAGCAAAGGCGGAATCAAGTGATGATGACGAATCTTGCTCCGGTAGTGAAGATGAGGAATATGCCATGGCCGTTAGAGATTTTAAGAAGTTCTTTAGAAGAAGAGGAAAGTTCGTAAGACAACCTCGAGAAGAAAAGAAGCCATTCCGAAAAGATCGGGATGACAAAAAGGGTAAAGGTGAAAGAAAGTGTTTTAGATGTGGTGATGCAAATCATCTCATAGGAGAATGTCCAAAGCCACCTAAAAGCAAAACTCAACGAGCTTTTGTAAGTGGTGCTTGGAGTGATAGTGAAGACGATGAAGAATCAAGCAAGGAAGAGATCGCTCTAATGGCACATGAGTCAAATAAGGTACTTTCCGACTCTTCTTACTCTTCTATCGATGATGACACTTTGCAAAACAATATAATCAATTGTGTGAGCTAAGTCTAAAAATCATAACTAGAAGTAATTTTAAAAACCAAAAGGAATTTTGGAAAATGAAGTTTATGAGTTAAAAGAAAAAGCAAAACGACTTGAAAAGGGAAAAGCAAATGACGATGGTTGTAAATCATGTCAAGAGCTTAATCTTGAAATAGAAAACTAAAGCTCACACAAGATGTTCTAATCGAAAGTAATTCTAAATTTAAAAGGTTTAACAAAAACATCGCTCTTGCCGATGAAATAGTTAAAATCCATAAAACACCGGAGACATGAATGGGCTAGGATTTAATGAAGTATTAATTCCAAAGAGTCAAAACACAATGGTCGAAAAGGACGAACAATTGTTAAAATCGCACTGAAGATAAACACGGACCGACGGAACCAAAATAAGGGTTCCGTCCGTTGAAACAAATGGTGCCGTGGGTACTTCAAACAGATGAAATGTTCGTAATATGGACCGTACTAAATTTGTCAAAGTAACAAAGAAAACCAAGGATAGTGTTAAACTAAAACCATTGTTACATCGGGAGTAGGACTTGCTAAAAATGAATTTAGATCAAAACTACTCAACAACGATATAAAGCACCTTTTGTCAAACGCCTTTCCTAAGAGCAACCACAACGTACAACCCAACTACCAACACAACGGTTGGAATCAAAACTTCCTAGACCATATCAAACTCCAGTTACATGTCATGGAACTCTTTCCCATCATTTCCATACATGAATCAAATAAATGGTATGTTTAACCCAAACGGACCCATGAGATATTGGGGACCAAATGCTTGAGTTATTTACTTCTTAGGTATGCTTGAAAGTTGGATTGGAACCCGATGAATGGATAAAAGATAGTGGATGCTCACGGCATATGACGGGCAACAAAGTCTCTTCTCATCATACCAAGAGTATGACGGAGGTAATGCCACTTTGGTAGTAATCTCAAAGCAAAATCATTGGCAAAGGTACGATCGCTCATAACTCCCTAACTATTGAAAATGTTGCTCATGTGGATAGGTTAGGATTTAATCTACTTAGTATTAGCCAATTATGTGATAAAAAGTATAAAGTACTATTTGATGAAAATGGTAGTAAAATACTAAAATATGGTATCACCATAGCTAAAGGAGTTAGGAAAAATAACATATACGTCATGAAGATAGATAAAACATATAACAACAAACTTTGTCTAACAACATTAGATGATAGCTCATCTCTTTGGCATAGACGCTTAGGTCATGCTAATATGAGACTTATACAAAACCTATCTTCAAAAGAGCTAGTTAGGAATTTACCTAAACTAAAATATGACCAACACTTTTGCGACGCTTGCAAAATTGGTAAACAAACCCATAGTAGTCATAAATCTAAAAATATGGTGTCAACATCTAAGTGTCTAGAATTATTGCATATGGACTTGTTTGGTCCATCGCTATAAGAAGCTACGGAGGCAACTTATACACTTTGGTCATAGTAGATGATTACTCAAGGTTCACTTGGACGTTGTTTTGAAAACCAAAATGAAGCTTTTGATAAATTTGAAATTCTTAGCAAGAAAATTCAAAATCAACTAAGTGTTAAATTGTGTCGATCCGAACGGATCATGGTCGTAATTTGACAACGAAACTCAATTTGGAAACTTTTGTGATACAAATGGTATAACACATAACTTTTTCGCCCACGAACACCTCAATCAAATGGAGTAGTAGAACGTAAAATAGAACAATTCAAGAAATGAGTAGAACAATGCTTAATGAACAAAACATTCCACAAAAGTTTTGGTGTAACGCTTGACACTTCTACATATATTTTGAATAGAGTCTTAATACGTCCTTTCTTAAACAAAACACCATATGAGCTTTATAAAGGTAAAAAGCCAACGTTAGGATATTTTAGAGTCTTTGGTTGTAAATGCTTTATTCTTAATACTAAGGATTATCTCACCAAGTTTGACCCAAAGTCTTATGAAGGTGTATTTCTTGGCTATTCTCAAACTAGTAAAGCTTATATTGTCCTAAACAAAGAAACAATGATAGTCGAGGAATCGTTGAACATAACATTCGACGAAAGTCCACCTCCCTCTAAGACATCACCTTTGGTAGATGATGACTTAGTTGAAAGTTAAATGATAGAAAGTCAAGAAATAAATAATAATAACAAGGAAGATGAACCATTAAATAAGGAGATTGTCAACATCAAAGAATCTAAAAGTCATCCTTTAGAAAAGGTCATAGGACAACTTAATCAAAGAACCTTAAGGTCACAAGCCCAAAATCAAAGTAATTATTTTTGTTTTGTATCCACCATAGAACCGAAAACATAAATGAAGCAATAAAAGATGAATCATGGGTAATTGCCATGCAAGAAGAATTAAACCAATTCGTTAGAAATGATGTTTGGAAATTAGTTCCAAAACCTAATGATCAAACCATAATTGGAACGAAATGGGTTTTTAGAAATAAAATGGATGAAAATGGTATAGTATCTAGAAACAAAGCTAGGCTTGTTGCACAAGGCTATAATCAATAAGAAGGTATTGATTATGATGAAACTTATGCTCCGGTAGCTAGACTCGAATCTATTAGAATATTACTTGCCTATGCATGTGCTTATGACTTTAAATTATTTCAAATGGATGTTAAAAGTGCTTTTCTTAATGGGTTAATTGACGAAGAAGTGTATGTTGCTCAACCTCCCGGTTTCACCGACTTTGAGAAACCACATCATGTCTTCAAACTCAAGAAAGCATTGTATGGTCTTAAGCAAGCACCAAAAGCTTGGTACGACCGACTTAAGACTTTTCTTATTATTAACAAATACACTATGGGATTAGTAGATAATACTCTTTTTACCAAGAGAAAGGAATCACATATTATCATTGTTCAAATATACGTTGATGACATTATATTCGGATCAACTTGTCAAGAGCTATGTGATGATTTCTCTAAAATCATGCACGACGAGTTTGAAATGAGTATGATGGGTGAGTTAAATTTCTTTCTAGGACTTCAAATTAAACAACTAGAAGATGGCATATTTTTTAACCAATCTAAATATATAAAAGACATGCTTAAGAAATTTGGTCTTGAAGATTCCAAACCAACTAAAACACCCATGTCCTCGGACACCAAACTCACCAAGGACGAAGAAGGTGAATCCGTAGATAACACTAAATATAGAGGAATGATTGGTAGCCTACTCTATCTTACGGCTAGTAGACCCGACATTATGTTTAGTGTTTGTCTATGTGCTCGCTTTCAAGAAAACCCAAAGGCATCACACTTAGAAGCCTTAAAAGGATTTTAGATACATTAAGGGAACAACGTGTTTAGGATTATGGTATCCCAAAGGAACGGGTGTAGAAACCATAGTGTATGCCGACTTGGATCATGTCGGTGATTATGTCGATAGAAAAAGTACAAGTGGTATTTGCACTTTTGTTGAACATTGTCTCACCTCATGGTTTGCAAAGAAGCAAACAACCTTAGCCATCTCAACTACTCAAGCCGAGTACGTCTCACCGGAAAAGCATGTCAACAAGCTCTTTGGATGAAGCAAGCTCGAGATTACGGAATTCATCTCAACGACATTGTGATACTTTATGACAACAAAGGAGCCATCGATCTCAAGAAGAATCCCGCTCAACATGCCCGCATAAAGCATATTGAAATCCGTCATCACTCTCTTCACGACAATGTTCAAAAGGAAACATCTCAATCGAGAAAGTATCCTCCGAAGACAACATTGCCGACATCTTAACTAAGCCTCTTAAACGAGAACCTTTTAATCTTCTTAGACTTGGTTTAGGGTTAATGGAACCAAACATGTAGGATAAACATAGCCCAAAACATTAGAATAGTCAAAACAAAACAATTTTGTCTTGTATACGCTCATCGTAGCCACGACACCAAACGATAACACGGACGAAACCAAAAATTTGGTACCGTCGGGTCCGTGGTGTCTCTGTACAAAACTGCTACCTACAAAACATCTTCTTCCTCAAAACCCACTTTACCAAAACGTGTAAACATTAAACCAAGCTCATTATTGACATCTTCCCACTCACTAATCACTGAAGATAACATCATTGTAAGTATCCTAACTACATTTTATATCTTAATTCTGAGTCTAGGATTCTTATTTATGCACAAAACTATCACAAATCATTACATGGGGTTTTATGTATGCTTTTATACCAAATATGAATTCAAATGGCAAAATGCATAACTAGTCATTGAAATTAGGTACTACATTATCATATTGCATAAACAAATTATGTTTCCCACTAATCAATAGATAATGAATATAAGGCCTTATTCAAATAACCAAACACCCCATGTCAAAAAAAAAATTGAAAAGCTTCTCACTTGTAGGAAAACAATTCTTTTTCATTGTTAATACAAATAGAAACGTTAGATTTTCATCACTTGCATGCTCTTGAATACTAAAGGTATTGCATAACTAATATGCATTCCTGAGTATATTCAAATGAAGCCACATTGAATTAGGAGCATTTGGGTTATCTCATGGTATTTGCCAAACACCCCACTAAAACCATTTTTGTGCATAAAATGAGTCGAGATAACCGCAACTCCAAATTGTTTTCATATAGGCACACACTAGAACCAAAACGTTAAAGTTTATTCTCATTTTTAACATATCAATTCTTGTCCTTAGGAATAACCATGGTAGCCGCAAGATTCTATGATCACAAAGACACCCTTGGGTATATTCCCAAACATCACAAAACCAAAGGACTTTCCAAGGAACAAGTAGAAATATTTAGGGTCTAGAATCAAGGTACTTCCATGAGGGTAGAACCATTCACTCATCCTTCCTTGAAAATACCAATCTCCGTGAAGAACTAGCCGCCATTCAATTCGATTGTCTTCTTGACATCGATGAACCAATTTGTCCTAGGTTTGTGTTAGAATTCTATGCTAGTGTGACCGGCTTTAGTGATGAAGACGATGATAAATTTTGTCTTAGGTTTAGAATCAATCAAAATGACTACACCATCACCTTAGCCAACTTTGCTCAAGTGCTAGGAATTCCCAACCGAGGGACTTGTGTCTACTCGGATAAATGGTCACTCACTGTTCTTGATGCAATCAATGACCGCACTCTTCCCTACCAAACCCGTTTGGCCGATAAGGATGTTATCCGTGAACACCTTTTAACCCAAAGGGTGATACAACCCTAGTTACCCGAAGGGAAAAGAGGTAAACCGAGATCCATATGGAATGGAGCTAAATGAACTTAAGCCCGAATTTAAGAAATGGAGGAACTACTTAGAGCCAACGCTATTAGCACCATAGGAAATAGGGATCACATAAACGCTTGCCTTTGTCACATGCTCTACAACTTGTCCACCCGACAACCATTCAATTTAGCCTACTACATCGCCAGGAGAATGATTGATATTCCAACTCAAGGATCGGTTGCTCTTCCATACGGATGCTTCTCACCCATCTCTATAAAAACTTTGCACCAATTCCACCAACCCCAAAAGGATGCACCTTCACTATGAACTCATCCTCACATCTTTGTACCTTTGAGTGATGAACGAGTTGCTAAGACAAAAGGCAAGAGAGCAAAACCTCCAACTCCATCATCATCATCATCAAATAGCTCCGAGGATGGTCTTCCAAGCTCTCATCTTCCACCTCATGAGTATTATGCGTCTCTTCCCGAGATCGAAAATGAATCAACGGAATTCAAGCAAACTAAGGGAATGTTCAAGTGCCTTGGTAGGATGATGAACAAGATTTACAAGAAGTTGGACAAATGATGGTACTTTAAGGAGTGTTTTGAACAATACATTATCGTTAATGTTTGATACTATTTAGTTGTTTTTATTATGTAGGATGATAATATAACTTGAAACAATGTTGTATGCTAACAATCTCATGCAGGGGGATAGCACAAGTATGCTATCAATTTTACCCATTTTCACTATAATGTGAAAATCAAAAGCCTTGCTCAAAATCTATGCTCCACTATGTTTATACATGTGTTATTTACTTTTCCTAACTAGAAATGTTTAGTGTCACATGTTTTGAGAAAAATTTCGTGTTTCGGAAAAGTCCCCACACCTAAAACTTACTCTGTCTAGTTTTTGCCTCAAGACGGACAGGCGGCACCAACGATTTGGTACCGTCCGTTATGTAAATTGGTACCGCCGTGCACATGCAAGGCGGACTGCACGGCACCCTTTTAGGTTCCGGCCGTGTAATGTTTTGGTGCCGTGGATCCTCCAGGTAACTCTCTGAATTTCGACTCTTTCGTGATTCCAAATTACCATCCATTACTTATAAGTCAATCTTAACTAGTCTATACTCTTATTAGAACTAGTATAATTCACTTAGGTATATAAGAAATCCATTTCCCACCAAAATTCAAAAATTTGAAAAATCCACCCAAGGAGCCCTTTGGCATAAAGGAAGGAACCAAATTTTTGGTACCTTCAAATCCGTGGGTAATCTGATTGTTAGGAAATTCCACTCATTAGCACACATTTATTGCAAATCTTTTCTTCTTCACTCCATCTCTCTTGTATGGATTGACTTGGGTGATATGACTAGCATTCAACCCACTTCCAAATCATTAGGAACCTCATCTCTTCAATGGTTTAACATCAAATCAAACACATTTCTCCATAATTTTTCACTTCTATAAATTGAGAGGTTTTACCATGATCATCCTCACACCTTCTTCATTCTTACCATTATCTAGCAAAGAAAAACCCAAGTCAAAAATGACAAAATCCTCTCCTAAACCTTGCAAGAAAACGCTAGAATTAGTGTGAGGCCTTGTTGCTTCGTTAACCTTAGCTCCTCATCCGAGTCTTCTCCACTCACTATCTCATCTCCCATCCGAGATGATACAAGTCTTACCTTGGTCACACCTACTCAATCACACATTGTGATCACCACTCCACCACCTACAAAAACACAAACTTCACCTCCACCGGCACCCATCCAAACATCCAAAACACCATCACCACCTTCACCACCAAGGTCTCCAACTCTCATTCCTATGGAGTTATTTTCCACTCCACCAACTTCACCAAATCCTTTCTTGGAGGACTTAGATGACTTGCCTCCTAGGCCAAATCATCCACTACCATTGCCATCCTTTGGCACAATTGATCGGATTGCTCGTGAGTCACCTCGGTCATCTTTTGACCCAAATGCCCCATTAGGGCCTAAACCTCTTCTCTTCCACCCCATTCACAAAGACATTCATGGTCCTTTGTATGGGGACCATCCACTCCCCACACTAATGTCCCCTCATCTCGAGGACATTGAGGAGTGCATGTGGGATGCTAATCCCACAAGAGAGGAGATTCAAGCGGAACGCCACAACCTCCACCAATTCAAATGCATGGTGGATTCTCACTTAAGTGAGACTATGCAAATGCAAAATGCTTTGCTAGTGTTGGTCCAAAATAATTGAGTAAATCTTGATATATTAAAGAACAAATTCATTAATAATGATGAACAATAGTTACAAGATTTCTCAATACCAACTAGACTACATGATAACATCCTCAACTTTTTACGGGGATAATTTCGGTATATTATCCCCATTGAATGACAAATAAACTCTCATTGATCCAAGCTATGCTTGTGTTTCAATGAGAGGATGATCCTATCAACTAATACTAAGTATTTTGTGTTTGAGGATGCATACCTATCTATTACAATTACAAACATATATATAGGTACATGAATACAAAGACAAGTGGTGGTAGGTGAGATGTCATGATCGTGTGGTCCTTCTTTATCTTCCTCTTTGGAAAAGCACCAACCATCCTTTTGGAATTGTCATAACTAATATTCTTACTTCTTTGGTAATGTCTTGTACTTGTTTGACTTCTTCTCTGGAAGTTCCACCCAATATTTTCCAATCAGTATGTAGAGATAGGTCTTGTGATCACCGAGACATTTGTCAAAATCTCGTGTCACCGGTATTGTTTGTAGCTCATATATTTTACTTCATCGACACCGTGATCGAAAATAAAGAGCATAAAACAACACTCACTGATTTCTTTATCAGTGAGTCACTCACTATTTATTTAGTGAGTTAGGCTATTTTATTTTCAAATCTTGTTTAGGGTGATTGGGTCAATTTATCGGACCCAACAGTCTCCCCCTATTTGAATATACAAATAGCCTAAGGTGATTGGTAAAAGGTGTAAGACTAAGGTTTAGTCTGAGGGTTCATGTTGTTCAGTGACTGGGGTTCAGTGACCATGGGTTCACTTTGATGCTAAGAGGGACCTGGTTCATTTTAGATACATCAGTGTCCACTCTTCCCCTTTTTGACTTATTACATGTTGATACATGTTTTGACACACTGATACAACATTCACTTAACTCATAAAACAAACTAGGGACCTGGTTCAATTTGATACATCAGTGTCCACTTTCCACCCTCATATATGCTTTCAGTTACAATAAGAATTTCCCATGTAAGTGATAAAAATTACATTTCATTTTAGGCTAAGCCTAAAGATTATTACACTTATCGACGCCACGGTGGTCTCTCGTTACCGTGTCTTGGGTCTCATTTTTTCGATGACTCGGCCACCACTGAGCTCGATGGCTCGGGTTTGTGCACCATCATGGATACCTTAATGAGGTCAGAGACTCGGGTTCAAGGGACTTGAGTATTATTCAGTCGCTATGGTTTCAGTGACTGAAAATTCAGGTACACTCTTGATTTCAGTGAGTGGGTTTACTCACTAGGTTTCAGGTTGTAAGGTTCATAGAGACTCTTCAAATACTTCTCAGGGAGTCGGGTTTCAGGGACATGGGTGTTCAGTGAGACCATGGTTCAGGGATGGGGTTTCAGACCTTTGGTTTGAATCTAGGTGTTCAGTGAGTAAGGTTCAGTGATGCACCCAGGTTTCCACACAACCTGGTAGATCTATGTTGATCTTACTCAATGAGTCAATCGCTCACTGATTGTATTCCAACCTTTTCTACTCCCTGATGCGCTCCTCACTCCCTTTTAACATCATATACTCACTGAAACTTTAACAGAAAAGTATAACACCACTGACATCCCATTTTTAACCGAACAAACGAAATTAACACCAACTCCACGAAGCACAACCTTTTTGTTTTTCAGTGACTCCACTGGTTCAGAGTCTCAATGTTCAGACTTGAACAACATTCAGGATCGTTTTGCTCTCACGGACTTGTTTGAGGTTTTCATGCCTGATTCTAATCAGACCCCTATTATGCCTTGAGTTGTTATTAGCACGACGATATCACCTGTATCTCTGATGCACTCCACTGAACTTCATCACCCCCATATTTTCTCAACCAACATACTCCATGAGTAATTAAACCAAAGTTTCACCCTGATACAGTTTCAACAATATTAGAAAGCTTAGCCTGAAGGACACCTCACACTCTGATCTTTGACACCCTGATCCCATTTCTCCCTGACATACAACCCATTCGGTTCACCCTCATTCAGTCTACAACTTCTCAACCCACAATACCACGCACCACATTGAAACATCTATTTCAGTCCCAATCCGAAAATCCTACTTTTTCAGGAACAAGACTAAATTCAAAGACTTCTCAACAATAATCCCAAACACAGAACTCTATAAGCCTAACCATCAAATCTCATCGTTGTTAATCATATAACCGAAAATCATATTACCGGCAATCATTGCTGCCACCATTTCTTCCCCGCACACTCCTTATCGCTCATCAATTTTGACCCGACCCAGAATTGTGTCATCTTCTGACCTGGGTTTTGATAGAGTTGATTTTGGTGATGGACCGTTCACCGCAGCTGCTACCGACGCTGGGTTCTGGTTGACTTTAGTGATTGTTTAGGATCGATAGTGAGAGTGATGGTCATTTTGATTGATATTTTCTTGTTTAGATCGATTATAGCACTGGGTTTTTGTTTGTGTTTGTGTTTTGATGTGAGTTGATAGATCCATTTTATGAGGAGATCATTTTTGATCGAGTGTAGTGGTGGGTTTTTGATCGGATCTTGTGTGAGAACATTTTGTGAATCTTGAGCTGCTCTCCTTTTTTATATGTTTCTGGGGTTTGATTTTTTTGGATCTTGTGTAGCTAGGATCTCGTTTGTGTGTGGATTTTTTGATGGATCAGTTTTTGAAGATATGATTTGTGAGAGGTGTTTTTTTTTATTTGTTTTGTTTGGTAGGGATAAGATTTAGGATAAGATTTGGGATAAGATTTTTGTGGTGGGGTTGTTTTCGTGACGGGATAAGGGTTAGGTTTTGTCTGATTATTTCAATCAGTGAGTATTTTTGGTGGTTTTTTGTCAAACAGTCAACATCAGTGTGTTTTCTCCCCCTCAAAAATTGCTATTACAGTAGCAGTTTTTGAAGGTTCACACATGATTTTTTGACAATCAAGAATGTTATCAGCAGTCATGAACGGATTGGATTAGAGAAAAATCCACCCGCTCTGATACCACTTCTTGGTCCAAAATAATTGAGTAAATCTTGATATATTAAAGAACAAATTCATTAATAATGATGAACAATAGTTACAAGATTTCTCAATACCAACTAGACTACATGATAACATCCTCGACTTTTACGGGATAATTTCATATTATCCCCATTGAATGACAAATAAACTCTCATTGATCCAAGCTATGCTTGTGTTTCAATGAGAGGATGATCCTATCAACTAATACTAAGTATTTTGTGTTTGAGGATGCATACCTATCTATTACAATTACAAACATATATATAGGTACATGAATACAAAGACAAGTGGTGGTAGGTGAGATGTCATGATCGTGGTCCTTCTTTATCTTCCTCTTTTGAAAAGCACCAACCATCCTTTTGGAATTGTCATAACTAATATTCTCACTTCTTTGGTAATGTCTTGTACTTGTTTGACTTCTTCTCTTGGAAGTTCCACCCAATATTTTTCATCAGTATGTAGAGATAGGTCTTCGGGATCACCGAGACATTTGTCAAAATCTCGTCACACGGTATTGTTTGTAGCTCATATATTTTACTTATCGACACCGTGTCGATAGTAAAGAGCATAAAACAACACTCACTGATTTCTTTATCAGTGAGTCACTCACTATTTATTTAGTGAGTTAGGCTATTTTATTTTCAAATCTTGTTTAGGGTGATTGGGTCAATTTATCGGACCCAACAGCTAGCCTCCATCATGACCACCCCAAACATTCCCACCAACACCAACACATCTACCATTCCACCACCACAACCTCCCCAAACATACTACCCCCTAGGCATGGTTGCTCAACTTGTGAGCAAACGGCCCAAACCGTTGATAGGACCCGGGTTATGGTCCATGACTTTCAAGAAGAAATGAGGTTCATCCTCAATCACATCCTTGAGCGTCTCAACGCTCTTTCTCATCCACCATCTCATTAGAATGGTCATAGATTAGCATCTTTAAGTTTTTCCTTTCTTAGGATTAATTTTTTTTCTTTTTTTCTTCTTGTACTAAAACACATCATTGTGTTCTCTTTTCATGATTTTATTCATGAAAAATTTTAACTAATGAATGATGTTTAGTATATTGTTGGTGCCATTACATAGTGTTTGGAAATGCTTGTAAATGATTATTATTACTAACATTTTTTTTGTAGCTTTATTTTCACAATCCATGTATCTTCCCATTAAGCACCCAATTTAGGGGGAGCTTTGATCAAGGGGGAGATAATGGCTCGGGCTCATTACATTCCGCATCGCTTCTTCTTTTTGTTGAGACAAAAAGGGGGAGAAAATATAGAACTTGAACTTGTTTATATTTGACTTTTCTGAAAAAGTCAAACTGCATACATTGACTTTCTGAAAAAGTCAAACAGATACTTCATTGGTAATACTTGACTTTTCTTAAAAGTCAATCGCATACTGACTTTCCGAAAAAGTCAACATCATGCATCAACTAGTGAATACTTTGACTTTCGAAAAGTCAAACACCATACACTTGCATTATCATTTCCTTTTCAAGTTCTAAAACTAATATTTTATAACTCTTACACAAACTTTGTATCTTTTATAAAAATAAATTTATATTTTGTCCTCAACAAAAGGGGAGATTTTAATACAAATATCGTCATCAAACGTTATTTATATTTTTGATCTTTGCCTAAGTTTTGTTAACGACAAAAGTAAATTTAATTTGTATAAAAGCTTACTGACTTGTCAAGTTTAATAGATATTAAAACAAGCTTTTTCAAACAATATCTTCATCATTCAAGCATTTACATTTATGATTAGTTATATCTTAATATGACTCTAATCATTATGTATGATAGTAGTTTTAGAATGTGTTAGGTTCTTAAACCAAACACTACTTAAGTACTTGCATATTTCTTAAAATAGAAATACAACATATGACATCATGTTATGCATCATGGAAATCATTGAAAGATTTCATTAGATATTTTGTATGGATTTGTACTCTTCATATCTTACACAATCTTACATAGATATAGTTGACTTTGGCAAGATCTTGATATCTTGGTCGCGGATCTTGGCACCAAAATCCACAACCAAGCGGAACCCTTTTAAGGGGTCCGCGGTCCGTGGATGTTTGCTTATGGTTTTGGCTATAAATAGCAAAGCCAAACCAAGTAGTTTTTCATCCCTTTCTATCATACTCTCATACATATCTTCTCTCTAACCTTTCTAACTCAGTTTCATATCATATTAGTGATCTCTTTTGTAGCAAAGAAGATCAAGTCACATTCAAGCTTCAAACGAGAAGTTAGAAGTCTTGTTTGTCTAGTGTTGTAGGATCTAGTGTTGATTCATACTTCATTGTTGTATTAAACCATCATAATCTTGTGAGTGTGAGTGGTTAGTATTTTAGTCCTCAAAATACATTGTGTGTGGGAGTAGTTGTACCCTTGGAAAGAACTCGACATCTAGCTTAGTGTCGAAAATAGTGTGGCGAAGTGTAAAGGTTTTCTCCGCGGTGAAAGGAGCTTGTTGACTAGTGAAGTTAAACTCTCGAGTGTGAGACTCGGGGAGTGGAGTAGGGCAAGGAAAAAGAGTCCTTGTAGACCGAACCACTATAAACAACTTGTTGTGGTTTGATCATTTCTTTCCTTATTTACTCTTTACATATTGCTTGCATATTTCATTAACATATCTAAGATCAATATCAATTGATCTTTTCAATAAGTTTCAAAACAAAGTTTTTAATTGGTAAACTATTCAACCCCCCTTCTAGTTTTCTACAGTTACTAAAACTTAAAAAGCAACAATGTGCTTGAGTCTAAGGATGAGTAGACTTGTTGATTTGGTCCAATCTTTCAAGAATATGATTAAACATGAAATGAAACTCATTTCGTACTTCTTGAACAATTCCTTGGGTGATTAGACAATTTGAGCAATTATTGTCTTGATTTGGAACCGGAGGAAATTGAATGTTTTGAGGAGGCTCTACGAATGATGGTGGGATTTCATTGAGAGATGTAGGATGAGGTTCTACTAAAAATGTGGGTGGTGGTAATGGAAATTCCTCCATATGATCAAGTCCTTGGTGGTTCCTTGTTTCCAATGATGGACTTGATGGTGTTGTAGGTGGTTCCCTATTTAACGAGAAAGTTGGTGATTGCGAGGTTCTTGGTGGTGAATGCTCTAATGAGTAGAGATTTGGGTGAGAGATAGGCTCGGTGAAAGAGTGTAGTCTATGTTCTATGAATGAAGGCTTAGACGGCTTGCTAGAACTAGCTATGTTTGGTTTAGAGCTAGATGAACCCTTTTCTAGCCTAAAAGGTTTAATGCTAATTCTTGCAGTTTTCTTAGCAATTGTTGAATAGGTTTGTTGAGGCGGGATTCTAGCATTGTTATCTCTCACGGGAGATGATTCGGTGGATGAAATCTCATGAATCATATAACCATTCCTTTTGGATGAACCTTTGGTTGAGGAGTTGTTGCTAAGTGCTTTAGTCATGGTGATGATGAGGATGCATATGAGCTTCTAAATGCTGATTTTTGAGTATTAGGTAAGAGTGATGACTTAGCCTCAAGAGTGTTTGGCTTATAAAGATGATTTTGAATTAAGACATTAAATTCATGACCACTAAGGGGATTAAGCATGCACTAAGGTTAGTTAAGATATTTTTTAGCTCTAGGAAACATTAAATGGTGGCTAAGAGTGTTTGGATTACCAAAGGTGGCTAAAATTTGAAGAAAAAAGGCTGATTAAGGTCTTTCTGTAGACACGGATCCCACGGATCCCTCTCACTAGGGATCCGTCTGGTTATAAACCAGGGATCCGTCTGTCAGACAGATATGTGATGAAATGAATATGATTTTTGTAAGGTCTAGCGCCTATGTATTTTGAGGTTTTGACTTTCCTTTGATGTCTTGAGTGGTGGATGTCTTAAATGCTCAACCATAAGGAGTGAGGATGCTTAATGATGGTTTTGGGTAGGAAAATGGACTTTAGATAGTCTAACTAAATGCTTGAGAAGGATACCATTTGATTTGAAATGGAAGAATGGTGGTAATTAGTCCTAGAAGTCAGATGATAGCTCAAGAAAAATTGGATAAAATCTTGAAAAATAAAGAAAAATAAAAAACTAGTTTCAAGCCTATTTTAGAGTTAAAGTGACTAAAATCAATTTGCTAAAATTGATAGAAATATCAAACTAAGTGTATTGAGATGTGAGGAATAATGTGTGAGCGTTGGAGCGGAAAAATGGTGGATATTGGTGAGTTTGAAAAATCAAAAGTACTTTGGATTTGATCCTAAGTTATCTACGGATGAATGTGAGACCTACTATGCTTGAGGAAGCCTTAAGTTGTGTTAAAGAATCATGTTTAGCCATCATGATGTGATTGAGGGGCAACTTGGGTGTATGGTGATCAGACGATAATTGTCTTCCGGATCCCACGGTTCCCTCTTGGGAGGGATCCGGCTAGTTATAACGCTGGGATTCGCCTACTGCAGATCAGAAGGCTTTCAGTAAATGTGTAATTTTTGCACTCTTAGCAAATGCTTTTCCTAGTTGTTTCTACAAAGACTAAATGCAAGAACACATCAAGTATAACGCATAGCAAGTGTGGGGGAACTAAAGGTACCTAAAGATGAGTGACGAATACTACTTGAATGATTTCAAGAAGTTGTAAAATCTCATCCTACACGTTCCTAAGTTAAGATTGTTCAATGCCAAGTTATGGCAATAGCTACATACTACATCCTACTCTACATAAGTATTGTTTAGATGTTACAACCCATTGTTTAAAATTTTTTCCACAAATTAAGGTCCTATGACCTTACTTTACTTCTCCACCACTCCCCGTCTTCATCCCTCCTCTACTCTTTATCACACCATCTCTACTTCTTTTTCTTCAAGAAGTTGGCGAAGCACTTGAAGATCCCCTTGGTTTGTTGCCATTCTTGTGATGGGCTAGGAATGTCCGACAATTGATTGATGTAATCCAAAGGGTCGAGATCCGTGTTTCCGAGTGGGTTGCCACTACCTTCACCTTCTCTTTGCCTCTCCCGTTCATCCGAGGAATCCGTGGGTGCGTGAGGTCTTTTGCCTTCCACCATAAACCTTGTAGTTCTACCCTCGGTCAATGACACCATAAATTTGTTGCAAAAGCTATTATCATAGGAGTACGGAGAAGGATCTAAAGCAAAGATGAACGTTGCAAGACGGGTTAGGAGCATTGCGTACGGGAGCACCATTTTGTCCATGCTTTTTACACTCGCCATTCTCTTAATCATGTAGTATGCAAGGTTGAAGCGAGTCTCGGTCACAAGGCAATAGATCATGAAACTTAGGCACGCATTGGGGTGATCCTTGTTCCCTCCTAAGCACAACACATTCTCCCTCACCACAACTTCCCATTTCCTATACAAAGCATACATCTCGGAGAGCTCCATTTGGAAAGGATCCCTATAGATCACTTTTGAATTTCTAGTGACCCTTGATGGGATGCCTTTGCATGAACACGGTGTCCTCACCGTGGTTGCTTCCGGATTCTCATGTGGTATATTTCATGATGATCAACCATATCGTGTATCTCCGCCAAAGACCACTCATTGGAAAACATGCAAACTCCTTGATATGGAACCCGTAGTATTCTTCCAAACTCCACAAGTGAAAGGGTGTACTCATGCTCATTTATGATGAAGACAATTGAGATGGTCCCATCATCATTTCTAACTATCCTCATTGTCTAATAGAACTCGAGTACGAAAACCAGGCAAATTTGTTTGTTTATGTCCAATAAACAATCAAAGCCAATGGTCCCAAAAACTTGTCGGATGTCGGTGCTGGCAAGAAACGATGGTTCTACTACACGACCTTCATAAAAAAGTCTCTTTTCGAGCATTTTGAAAGCTTTCCTATCTTCCGGGATAAGTCCATCCTTTCTATGGTACATTGGGATGTAATGGGCGGTATCTTGATAGTCTTGTTGTCGGTTACTTGGCATGATTGTTCCTAAACAACACAACCACAATGTGGTGTTAATTATGAATAGTAGCCTAAAGGGTTTGATCACAATTTTGCTCAAATCATCTTTATTGAATTCAAGAAATGAGTTTAATTTGTTTTAACAATGTTAATTCTTTGATTTAGATTATCTTAGAAAACAATGTGGTAACAAATTATGATAAACCCATTTGAACCCAACTTCTAAAGATGAAGAAATTGTAATCCTAGAAATCAAGGAATTAAACTAACAATGTAGTGAAAATTATACTTACACAAGAGATTGTTATGCTTGAAGGAAATGATCAAATTGCTCCTTTGAACAGTAATTGGGTTTTTGTTCGTGAGTCTTTGAAGGGAAAGTGGTTGTGGAACTTCCACAGTGATCATTTCTAACTTATGTTGTCTTCTGTTGCACGGATCCCACGAATCCCTCTCATTAGGGATCCGACTAGTTCAAGCTCAAGGATCCGGCATGACAGCAAAAATCAGCTTAAGCATTCCTTGATAACTTTGGTTTGGGAGTTCTAAAATGCCTAGAGTTTTATGTTTAAGCTCTATAACTTGTGATTTGGGGTTTTGACGGTTTAATACTAATCCTATTTGACGTGATTCCCTTTTTATGAATTAGTCGCAATTCTTGGGAGGTGATAAAATCCAATTTTATCATAATATAAGAAATTTCACATGGATATTCATTGACATAGATGAAGTGTCAATAATCCTTTTGTGATGAATAATGATTGAGGCTATCGAATAACCGAGATATCATTATTACAGATTAGTAGTGTAGTCTATATAAATCAATCGAAGAATACTATTCTTGATGATGATTTTAATATAGAGAACTACTTAAGTAATTACTAATAAAGATTAATCATACAACTAAGACTTTATAAAAAAAATGTAAATTATTAACGATCATACCTTTGCTAAATATTCTTTTTAAGGAAAGAAATATTTAGAGAAAATGCTTTGTGATCTTCTTAGAATCTCCAGATCCATGTATGAGGAAAACAATGCTAAACATTCTTTTTACGAAAAGAAATATTTAGATAGTTTCTTCATGATCTTCTTGGTATGCCCAAATCCAAGTATGGAGAATTCTTAACAAGGAAAATATTAGAACATTCTATCATTGTCCAACAGTAAACACTATAATGATTTTTAAAACATGACTTAAAAAAATCCTTCTTTGTAGTTTTCAAACATACACGGATCGTATCAAGTTTTTAAAGTACAACATACTCTAAGAAACTTGGTAACGAAGCTTTGATGCCAATTGTGGAAAACTAGAAGGGGGGTTGAATAGTTTTACCAATTAAAACTTCGTTTTAAAATATTTAGATCGACTTATGTCAATCTATTTAGATGTGTATGTTGGACGTGATAGATAGATATATAAAAGTGTAATGAAAGATAAAGAGTAAGAAGCACATAACCACGACACGAGTATTTATAGTGGTTCGGCTACAAGGACACCTTCCTTGCCCTACTCCACTCCCGAGTCACCTACTCGAGAGTTTGAAATCACTACACGACACCAACTCCTTATGGCGGAGAAGCCTTCACAACGTCGCCTACTCCTTTTTCGGTACTAGGCTAACCACCGGGTTCTTTCACCAAGGTGAACCACACCTACCACAACGTCGCTTACCCTTTATCCGGTACTAGGCTAAGTACCGAGTTCCATTACAATGGAGGAACTACTACCCAACACTACCCAACACCTAATCCCAAAGGAGACCCACTCCTTATTACAACACCATTAAAGATATCAACATCCTTGGAAACAAACTATCACTATTTGTATAATGATGCACCTCATCGATTATACGACTTTGGGATCCATCACTTATGCTACTTGATTTGACTCCTAGGCATCTTTCACTAATGCCCTTGACACGAACACTTGGCACCTTCACTAATGCCTTCATTTTGACTCCTTTAGCATTATTCACTAATGCTTTTGACACGAACGTTAAGCACCTTTCACTAATGCTTTCGTCTTGACTCTTTCGGAATCCTTCACTAATGCCTTCGACACAACACTTCTATGGAGGAAGAAAGAAGTATCAACAAGAGAACCTCAGTAGTCTTGATGATGACAAAGCATGGCAACTCATGGACTTGAGCTTGCTCGACTTCAAGAAGTGGTGATCTCGCCTTTAAGAGGAACCTAGAGAATCACACAAAACCAAAAGACAAACTACATAGAAAGATCCCTTAGGATCAGTGGTTAGAGAGTTACAATACTTGGGGAAAGTATGTGTGAGAGAGGCTACCCAAAAGGAAGAAATGGCTCACTATTTTTAGAAGAAAACTACTTACTGTTCCCCGGATCCCACGGATCCCTCCCTTGAGTGATCCGTCCAGTGTATTAACTGGGATCCGTGGGACGCTCCCTTTTGCCCATGAGTTTTTTGGTTATGGGTCATGGGTTATGGGTTGGTCCATGGGTATTTCCTTAGATACAATGTATCTAATAGGTGCAATGCATCTAGTCAAATGGATATGGGTCAATACCATGGGTTATGGATATGCTCCATGGGTTGTAGTTTTTACCCATTATAATACATACTAGTGATGTATATATTTGCCCAATATGTAAACACTAGTTGTTGTACATATGTATTTAAATCATAAAATCACTTATACTTGTTTTAGTATTTTATGTGAAAACGTAAGTGTGTTAGAAAACTATTGGCTCAAACTATTTACGTATTTTATTTGTTTCGTTAAAATGATTTTACGTTTGTTATCGACAAAACATTAGAAGATCGTAAAATATAAAAAAACGTTTTTACCGCTTATTTGTATTAACACATTAAAATGGGCGATGTGAAGATATTAAAAGTTCACACAGATGACAATCTAGCTGATCCATTTACGAAAGCTTTGGATTTCCCTAAGCATTCTTAATTGACTAGAGATATAGGTTTGGTACCTGCTAGTAGTCTCATGTAAACTGTGTGTTAATTAGTATTTGGATAATTTGGAGTTGTAAGACAGTTATTATTTTCTGATTAATAAAGATACGAAGTATTTGTTATTATATTCATATAATCTGTTATTCCATATTTGCATGTTTAATTCATGAAATGATTTATCATTCTAAATATGTCCATTGTCGGTTAACAATATGGGAATATTGTTATGATAAGGCAAATGTGAGTGTTGGTTATAATTTTAACGAGAATTCGGATTGTTCCCGTCAAACTCATATGTATTCACTAGAGATGCATATTGGATTCCCCAACTTTCAAACATTTACTTTTGGATCCTTGTCATAAGTAAAATATTGAAAATGGTTTGTTATCCTCGTCCTTAGACTTGAGATGCAAGTAAGTTCTGTTATGTGTGGATATCATTTTTTTTAAGTATACGCAAAACGCTATCTGAACAAGGTAGTTATAAAAGCTATATTTTGGAGTGATGTGAAGCAGCATCCACAACACTTGTAGTCAATAAAGGATTTGTTACTCCACTTGATATGTGCGTAAATATACCATGGGGCCTCTCCAGTTTAATCGATAACTGTTCGGCGGACCCAAAGGGTAATGCAAGATGATTCTTGATTACATTTGGTATATCCGAATTAAAATCTATAACGAGATTCTAAATGGTTAAACTATATGGAATGATTTGAGATCCATAATCCATGGTTTAACGGTATCTATAACAAAGGATGATTACAAGAAGACATTGAATGACCATACTCTTGAGAAAATTTTATTTAAACTATTCTCTCGGACACTTTTAGTTAAAAAGCGAGTGAGGCGTTTGCTAGGCGTTTCTGTCGTTAGTTTTGTGTGCCATTCGACACACCAACTCCCAAGTGGGAGCTGTTGGTTTGTGGGAGTTTTCAAACACGACAAAACGACTATTAGTGTGTGAGCCGATGGGGGCACACGCGATAAACACGAGTATACGTGTTGAACGTAAACTATACTTGAATAAACTTTACCCGTTATGCATGATATTGACCCGATCACTAATTTGACCCGTGGGCTTTTAAGAGTTCCTGTTTGGGTTGAAATTGGGAAAAGCCTTGGGCCTTGTAAATCTCATACGATCAGTAATAAGGGGATGGGTTTTTTTGTGGGTTTTTAACTTGTCTACCAAGCGAGGTATCCTAGTTTGGTTCGACATGTAGCCTATATAAACACACCCCTACCTCTTGCATTCACACGCATAACATTACTTCAACTATCCCTAAACCGATCCATAATCTCCTGCTTCTTGATCCTTGGTCGTCTAGTTACACAAGTCGACAAAAGGGTTTAAGTTTGGTTCTAAACTTGTATTCGAGACAAGCGTTTAGGTGTATTAGTTAGCTATTGTTTTCTTGTTTCCTAGTCGACACAAAACAGCAGCAACAAGGAAGTGTACTGCTCCTGCTCGTGGTATTTTATCTCGGACAGAAAGTGGGTTATATCGGACAAGGCGTGTCCGATATCGGGTATAAGTGGACAAGCTGTTTTAGCAGCTTCTTGGGAGTTCTCGGACAGCACAAGATTAGGTCTTGGGTGTTTCTGATTCGTGGGCTTATATATTCAAGTAACAAGGGTTGTTGGTTTTATTGTTTACGTTCTCGACTAGCGTTTTAATCGAACGTATACGTTAATCGGGTTTGTGTGTGATACTCTTCGAGGTATCTAATTTTGATACTAGGGTTTCGTTTTGGTTTCTTGTTCCGTTACTAAAGATCAATTGCCAAGCAATGTTAGGTTTTCTATATGTCTTTTAATTAATTAATATTGTATTAATTATTTGTTTATTAATTACGTGCTTAACATAATTGTGATAACTAGATCCAATATCCGCTGCGTACTCGTAGAGGTTAATGTTTAACTGGTTCTAAAATCCCAACATTACCAAAATATGCACATTATTTTCAATATGCATGCAATGTCATATCTTTGGAGACCCTTTAAACAACGTTACATTTGGTTTATGCATCCTATTTATCGTGAAGACGCGATATACGTAGAGATAATATATTTTGTGTTATATATAATATAATGATAGTAGAAGATTTGTAAGATAATTAACCGATGAGTATATATACACTGAATTACCATGCGAGCATACGTGTATTATTTTTCATTTGAACTATATAAGCAAGTTAACGAAGTGAACCTAAAAGTTTTGTGATAAAATACTTTTAGTGGTATACAAAGTATATCTTTCTCAAGTTATGTGAAACATACAATAACTGAATCGCATCAATAGTGAGTAAATTTATTTTTTTGACGGAATAGTAAAGATTCCAATATATGTATGTGACGTACTGGTTTTTGATTGATTTGGTCTCATGCTGCATCATAAACCCGCTTAAAAATACTTACCACCTGCATAATTGTATTATACAACTTTAATGATGCACGGATATCACATTAAGTATAAGTAACGAAATTTATACAGTATATTAGAGCTTCTGGTATGGCCGGCATGTCTTCCGATGTTGAGGCAAGTGACCACACCGCAGATGTTGTTCTCAACGTTGTTGGATCAAAGTTATCTTGCAATATTGTCATTTGGTGTATGTCCTTAAAAAATAATTGTATGTTTGTGTATTGTTATCTTAAGTCCCAATTTAACTGTTACAAATGAGAGAAAAAAATGTGCTTTGATGCTAACCGGGGCTTTTAGCCGCAAGACACGTTTACAACAAAAGATCTTCAGTTTAGAGTTTTAGCGAAAAGACCTCATATCGCGATTTAAAACTTTTAACCAGGACATTTGGTCATGGCTAAAAGCCTAAAAGCCAGGATTCTTGTAGTGTAATCATGGTGTATTATGTTGATACGACACTTATTTAATTATTTTTGACAACCTTGCTGTTAGTACGCCTTGTGTTTCAAGTGTTTGGACCGATTTCTAACTTGTTGGTTTCATAAGCATTAGTCAAACTTTGTGCTAGGCTAGCGCATCTACAAATAAGAAATTTTTTGGTATGGACCACACTCTACGAGTATAAAATCATGACACCTACAGAATCGTACCATACCAAAGCTCATTTCTTCTGCTTTAATTGGTAGCGACTAGCGAGTACCGAGCATGATGGTACCGGTTCACCACGGTATGGTTGAGTTTTGTTTGATGGTTATACGGTATCTTTTATTGAAGATGGTGAACAAAATCAAACCCAAAATGTCTAGTCAAATGAACAATAATAATAAGTAAAGTTATTGATTATGACCACCTCACATTTCCCAAGTTGATTGAATGAAACTAATTTTTCCTTTCTTTCTGTCACAAAATCTGCATGACTTCTCTATCTCTCTACCTTTCACTACCTCAGACTTTTTCTCTACAGTTGAACCACAAAACAAAACAACAAAAGACCCTCTCTACCCTTTACTATTTTTAGTCCATTTTTATCACCTATTCAAATGTATACATTTATATACGTTATATTTGCGCATTTATAACTTAAGTGACTACGACAAAATTGTGTATCATTGTTGTTTTGATCTCCTATGCAACAAACAAAACACACATAATCCACTATTTACCAAATACTCTTTTCACCTATTTTGTACTTTTACAAAATTTCTCTTTCATCACCCCACAAGATCCTTTCAACTTACTAGTTTCTCTCTCATAAGTTTTAAACCACATACCAAACACAAAAAAAAGTAACAACTTATATTAATTCCCCATTTAAGAGGGAACTAAACCACTGCCACTTAAAAGCTTTTTATAAAGAGAGAGAAAAAAAAGTCATGCTTCTGTTCTGATGTTACAAACATACAAATTTATAAAAAGAGCATGACTCTTCTACCTTCATCATAGCTTTCTAAACCTACCCATTAATTGTAACACAGTCAAAGATTGCTTCTTTTTGTGTTATTGTTTCATGTAAGTATGGCTGTTCAAGCACAGTTTTTTTCTGATCATTTTCAGAATTATAACTATAACTACAACAATAATATAGGCTTCTTTAATATGCCTCAAGATTGTGTTTACATGAATGGTGCTTCTGTTTTTGAGGATCAAGAACAAGATCAAAAGATTATGAATTATGGACATGATGGTTATCAACATAATCTTATTTCATCATGTGTTGTGCCCTCATCAAATTCAAGAAGAAATGGGATGTTTGGGTTTCAAAATTTGTCTTCTGAGCTTGAGAGGCAAGGGTTGGAAATGGATTGTTTTCTTCATTTTCAGGTATCTTTGTTGTTCATTGTTAAGTTTTGTTTTTTACATTTTACATACCAAATTGTCCTAAAGTTTTGAATTTCTTTAGTGGGTATCTTTTAATTTTTTGTAAAAATATCATATGGTAAAAAGTTTCAAGAAAAATAAAAAGAAATGTAACGTTTATAGTCCCAAATGTTAATTTTGGACATGTCACCCTTGTAATAAAATGTATAGCAAATTTGCAAAATATCTAAAATTGTTGATTTGAGTGTAAGTACGTTTTATTAAGTGCAATTTTATGAAAGTGCATTACCATTTTCTAGGCAAGTTTACATTTTTTGGACAAAATGAAGTGAATATGTTACATGATAGTGTTTATTTTTGCACTTGCAACTTATTTTGGTGAATTTTTGAAGCAGAATGAGAAACTGAAGGCAGTTTTGAATGAAGAAACAAGAAGAAGAGAAGCCATGTTGATGCAAACTTATGAATCCAAAATGAAAGCAATACTTGATGCAAAAGATGAAGTGTTGAGCACAGCAACAAATAGAACACTAGAGCTACAAAACTATCTACTAATGGCAGAAAAAGAGACCAAAAATTGGGAAAAACAAGCACTTGCAAATGAAGCTATGGTAAATGACCTCAACAAGAAGCTAAACCAATTAGCTAGAAACAAAAAACATGAAGAAGATGCTGAGTCAATATGCAATGGTGGTCATGATGATGATGATGGTAGAGTTGAAAAGATGGTATGCAAGATGTGTCACGTGAGAAGCACGTGCATGCTAATGTTACCATGCAGGCATCTGTGTTGTTGCAGGGCTTGTGAAGGTCTAGTGATGTTTTGTCCTGTTTGTGAAACTGTAAAAAATGGAAGTTTGGAGGTTTTCTTTGGTTTAAATTAAAGGAAGGGGGTAGAATGGTAAAAAAGAAAAGTTGGTAGTGGTAAAAAATAGGGTATGGGTTGGTTTCTTTTCTGGGATCTTTGTTATCGAAAAGATTTTTTTGGCAGTACTATTAATGGCAAAGATCCAAAATGGTTATGGGTTTGATGGGAAATGTAAAAAAAAATGGCGTTTGTAAAGAATCTTTCTTGTTGCAGTTTGACTCCTTTTGCTTTTATGCCTTTCACATGAAGTCCTTATGTTTTGTTTAATTATCATGTCATCTAAGTGGTTTATAATGTGCATATATGATGTTAAAAGAAATAGTTATGTGTAATTTGATGTTAAGTGTAAATGAGGATAGGGTCATGTAGTTAAACATGAAACTATAGTTAAGCATGAAGAAGCTCAAGAAAGCTGCATGTTAGTGAATGTGTCAAATGTGTGATCCTTGACAAAATGTATGATCTTTGGCATTGTTTAAATAATAATGCGTTTAGGGCATTAATTTGATGTGTATATTGTTTGATTTGTTGCCCGAAATTTATATGTTAGGCAGTTTTCAACCATTAACGTTTTTTTATTTCAAATTTGAAGAAAATAAAACTCTTAAAACTTTTTGTCCTATCAATTTTTTTCTCTCTTCAACCATATAGATGTTTCTCTAATTTAAAATTTGAACGAAAAAAAAAAGCGTTACCTTTAAACATTTTACTGTGATTAAATTCTTTTAACCATGTATTCTAAAAAAATTAAACATCAAAACTTTTTCCTACTAAATTATCAAGTAAAAGGATTAAGAATTAAGTAAATTTTTTTGAAAAAAACAATCGTGATGAACAAAGTATGAAAGATCACCACTCTTCAAATAATATCTTTAAATTGAACTAATATTAAAAATATGATTTTTACTTGATACTTCAAGTTTGAAGATCAAAAGAAATTAACATAAAGCATATGGTTAAAGACAATTTTAAAAAACTAGATACCGTACTAAATAACAAAAGAGCTATTAAAAAATAAAGTACACGGTTTTTTTTACCAGATGCAATTATAATAACAAAAGAGCTATTCAAAAAAAAAAAAGAGCTATTATAATATTGTTGCGTTCCTTTGGCATCACATGACACCTCTTAGTCCATCACTGAGTGAGCGTGTGTTTAAGTAAATACGTGAGTTGTGAATATATATGATGATGCTTGGTTAAATTGATTAAGTGAGAAAGGAAAAAATAATCATTCAATGTTGAGGAGTCGGCGAGTGATTAATATTTGATAAACGAGTATGACACCTAGTCTTAACATTATCACTTTTTGAAATATGTCATAAAATTGTAGTGGACGGTTGATGTAAAACTGTCATAATTTTCTGCTTGGTGTTTGTGATAGAAAAATATGTCATAATTTTGTGCTTGGTGTTTGTGATAGAAAAATGGCATAATTTTGAGTTTGTGAGGCCGTGACTGTTGTGCTTGTGATAAAAGTTATTATGCCATTTCCAATATATAAAGGGTTGAGTTATTAATCTTTTTGCCATTTCCAATATATCAAATCAAAATATAAAGTTTCAATCATAGTACTCGGTATCTTTAAACAAATGAGAATAAATATATATCAAAATAACTTTCAATCATAGTACTCGGTATCTTTTAAACAAATGAGAATAAATATATATTTTATTGTTTTTTTTTTTTTTTGTTTTTTTTTTTTTTTATAATTTTGTTTATATCAAAATAAGCGCGAAAATCGAGCTGTAAATATAAAGTTTAATAAAAGCTAATAAAATTAATAAAAAACTGCGTTGTCTTTGAAAAATAAGAGACAAAGAATATTCATGGAATCAGAGAGGTTCTTTATTTTAATAAGCAAATACGCTCATTCTCGTTCAATTAGAAGGAAAGGAAAGTAAATGATAAAAACCAAATTTTATTGTGTTCTTGAGTTTTTTGGATGGAAAAAGGAAGCAGAAAAATGACAGAAAATTCTATAAAATTTTCAAACAAATAAAAACAATTCTACATCCGCAGGAATATAATTCCTAATATAACTTTCAAATTCGTATTATGTCTTATGATAAAATGAATATATTTAAAAGTGCATAAATGTAATCATAAGAGAAACCCATTCATTTTTCATTTTAATAAAAATCAAAGCCTTAATGAGGATGGTGTGGTAGAGTGCTTTTTCCAGAAATGGTTTTTTATGGTATTTGTATGTTTGATATTTTGATTTGATGGTTGGGGGTTTGTGTATGGGAAAACGGGGTCTAGTACATAAAAAGGTCCCCATATAACTGGCTTTAAGCTGACAATATAGGATTCATTATTTTTTGTTACTAAAATTAATATTAACTTTTCTTTTCATTTTTCTGGGTTTGGCCGACTGGCTGTCTATCATACAAACAAGACAAATACTTGCTTCTGTTGGGGATTTTGAGTAGCCCTGTCCTCTGCAACTCTGCACTCATAACTTGTACTCTCTTGCAGCAAAAAGTTGTACGTAACATTACACACCTATCAAAATGTATCACAACTTCCCATGTTGCATTCATTATGGTTTCTAACCTTTCTAATTATGTTTCATTGACTATAATTACATTTTGTTAAGTGTGTGAAGTAAGATAACAAAACTTGTACATTATATAGAGTTTTTAGCAAGATATTGTAAGATTAACAAATAACAAACATGTGGCAAAACCAAACAGATGTACAACTAATAGAGCGACGAGGAATAGTTCTTATTGTGAGTTGTGACGAACCAAACCCGATGCTCCTCCCCGAGCCACTGCGTTGTTCATTTATCTCTTGTAAGAGCACTAGGTATGGTGTTGTCCGATAACACGTTATTGGTATGCCACATCAGCGTCACCTCATCTCCATCAATAACACACCAATAACTAAAACATCGCTTCCTCACAACACACCACTAATACGTTATCGGCCCCACAAAATACGCTCACTAAAAATACTTCACCACCACAATACACAAAATAAAAATAAGAAAAACACTAAAGAAACAAATGGCTTGAGCCAAGACAAGGTATGTGAGGATATCATAACACGTTATTGGTATATTCTTTCAGTAGCACATCATACACCTCCCAATAACACACCAATAACTCAAACAACTCTCCCTCATAACACACCACTAATATCACCTGTAGGTCTCACAAAATACTCCACCAAATATACCACCTACTCACAATAAAAAAAACACACACACACACAAAAGGTGCATTTGGCTTGAGCTAGTGGAGTGGCTCAAAACACAAAATAATGCATTTGGCACAAGTTTGGCATGTTGGCCAGTAAGGTTGGCACACCAATGGCACCTCATACCTTGTGCTCTAATTCAAATTCATTTGGCTCAACTTTGGCATGTTGACCGGTATGGTGGCTCACGAATGGCACGACGAATGGCATGTTAAATGGCTACTATACCTTGTGCTCTTAGAGCACAAGGTATGCAAGGACCCAATAACACGTAATTGGTATGTTACCTCAGCGCCACATCATACACCTCCCAATAACACACCAATAACTCAAACAACCCTCCATCATAACACACCACTAACATCACCTGTAGGTCCCACAAAATACCCCACCAAATATACCACCACTCACAATAAAAAAAACACACACACAAAAGGTGCATTTGGCTTGAGCTAGTGGAGTGGCTCAAAACACAAAATAATGCATTTGGCACAAGTTTGACATGTTGGCAGGTAAGGTTGGCACACAAATGGCTCACCAATTGCTCACCAGTGGCACCTCATACCTTGTGCTCTAACTCAAATTCATTTGGCTCAACTTTGGCATGTTGACCGGTATGGTGGCTCACGAATGACACGACGAATGGCATGTTAAATGGCTACCATACCTTGTGCTCTAAAAAGAACTCTAACAATGAATATGTAAGAACCCGTCCTTTGTTGAAATGAGAATAAAAAAATAAATAAGAGTTAATTTAACAAATATGGTCCCTAAAAAGAAATTTTAACGAATCCTCTCCCTATGATTTTGACATGTATCGAGTTTGGTCCCTGGACCACTAAATCTGTTATGTTGACCGTCAATTGTTGGTTTAGATGGTTGAAATGACATAAATTCCCTCATATGTGTTACGTAAATGGTCAATGTGACTTGTTGGATATCATGGATTTAGTCCATGCATATTCTTCTTTCTAATAACGTTTTTTTTCGTTTCATCTGTTTTTATAAGCTTTCGTCTGTTTTTATTACGTTTTCATACATTTTTATCCGCCTTTATCTGTTTTCATCCGTTTTTATACTTTTCGTCCATTTTTATCCGTTTTATACGTTTTTGTCCGTCTATCTTAGGTTTTCATACGCTTTTATCCGTCTTTATTCGTTTTTCATCCAATTATACGTTTTTATCTATTTTTACCCGTTTTCATATGTTTTTGTCCATTTTTATATGTTTTCATTCGTTTTAATACGTTTTCGTCCGTTTTATTACGTATTCATTCGTTTTTATACGTTTCCGTCCGTTTTTCGTAAGTTTTCATATGTTTTTATCCGTCTTTATTCGTTTCATCTATTTTTATACGTTTTCGTCCGTTTTTATACATTTTTATTTCCATTTTTTTTGTTTCACCCGTTTTTATACAATTTCATCCGTTTTAATACGTTTTAGTCTGTTTTATTACATTTTAATCCGTTTTAATTTGGTTAAAAATTGACGAAAATGGATAAAGACAGAGAAAAACAGATGAAAACGTAATAAAACGAACGAAAACGTAAGAAAACGGATAAAAATAGATAAAACCTATAAAAACGGATGAAAACGAATAAAGACGGATAAAAACGTATGAAAACTTAAGAAAAACGAACGAAAGCATATAAAAATGGATGAAAGCGTATAAAAACGGACAAAAGCGTATAAAAGTGAACAAAAACATACAAAACGTATAAAAACTGATATAACGGATAAAAACGGACAAATGCATACAAAATCGGACAAAAAAGTATAAAATGTAAGAAAACATGTGAAAGCGTAATAAAACAAACGAAAAAGTGTTAAAAACGGTTGAAAATGAATACAAACGGATAAAAATGAATTCAAAACGGATGAAAACGGCCGAAAACGTATAAAAACAGATGAAACGTATAAAAACGGACAAAAACGTAAGAAAACGGGCGAAAGCGTACAAAAACGGATGAAACGTATAAAAAGGGATGAACAATGTATAAAAACGGAAGAAAACGTATAAAAACAGACGAAAACGTATAAAAGCGGATAAAGACGTATAAAAACGGACGAAAACGTATAAAAACATATGAAAATGGATAAAGACAGATAAAAACGAATGAAAACTAAAAAACGGATGAAACGTATAAAAACGGACAAAAACTTATAAAAACAGATAAAAACGTAATTGAAAAAAAATAATTAACGCATGGTCTAAATCCATGATACCCAAAAAACCACATGGACCATTTACGAAACACATATGAGGGTATTTATGTCATTTCAACCATCTAAACCAACAAATGACATTCAACTTAACGGATTTAGTAGTCAAAGGACCAAACCCGATACTGGTCAAAATTACAGGGAGAGTATCCATTAAATTTTCTTTCTAGGGACAATTTCGTTAAACCCGACAAACCACATAAACGATTTATGAAATTAACCCAAAAAAATAATTAGCTCCTTATAAATTTTAGTTTATAAACTAACACATATTTTTTGGGTAAAGGGTCTTCCACCCGGTAAAATATATTACTCCAAAAACAGTTAAATACCATGGAATGTGGCTGAAATACCACATTAACCTTAAGCAACCGCTTGAACAACCAATTAATCATTCATGACATGCCATAAATGTACACACAACTAGAAACCAACACAAAAACAAGTATAGACTAAGACACATCAACCTTTATACTAAACAAAGAAAAAGCAACCTATCCAAGTCTAATGTCATGGATGGAAGCAGTCTTTGATTGGGCCTCAGATAGACCACAATCATCAAAGTAATCATCGTCATAATCGTTATAGTCACATGTACCATCTTTTCATTGCTCCAAAAAAGACTCATCTCGTTCCTTCCACTACCAAAATAACACGTAGTCATATCTCTTAAAGTAATTTTAGTTGTAACCGAGTTTTAGCTTTCAAAGGACGTTAGACTACTGTGGTAAGCTGTAACACCCCCAAAATCGGTACAAAAAGCGATTCGAGTCATGGGTGCTACTAAATTAGTAATCACAGCACAAAGAGATATAGAACAGAATACAAACTCCGTTAAAGAAAATGCATTAATCCAACTAGTTAAAGTTACATATTTGTTTCAAGTGCGAAAATAAGGCCCATAGGTTTCTATTTGTCTGATAAGGATTTAAAACATACGTTTTTAGGGGGCCATTTAAGCCCTAAATCGACACATTTTATATCCGTTACTACTTAAAATCGTTTCTTTTCACATTTTAGGTCTTTTGAAAGCAAAATGCTGGAATGAAGCATATTTGGACGAAAAGGAGCGAAAATATGAAGAAAACGACATTGTCAAGACTCAAGTTGTTCTTAAATCCTGATGGCGTCCCACCTCAAAGGGCGACACCGTCACTTGTTGAAGATTTTGATAAAAGATCAAGCGACGGCTCAGGTGATTTTTTGGTTCTAAAGACTGACGGCGTCACGCCTAAACTCTAGAAGGCGTCTCCCTCATTTTCTACACCAGACGCCCAAGAACAAATCCCAGACGACGCCTCTATTGAAGATGACATCGTCACACTCATAAGTGGCGCCGTCCCAACGATGACTTGGCCCAAACGAAACCCTAATGACGGCGACGACGGACGCGTCACCGTAAAAGTGGCACGCGTCGCACTTGTAAATCTATATATAGAATTCGTTTTTTCTGCATTGAGGGAAATAGAACTTTGGTGAGCAAACCCTAATTCGGTTGTAGTCCGATTTGGACAGTATTTTGGGGCTCCATACCCTTCTTTACATCATAAGATAAGTTTGTTAATCCATATTATCATTATGTCTACCCCATGTTTAATTGTTTGTGTGTATGATTGCTTGTTTACCATGAGTGGCTAAATTATCATTGTGTTTGCTTAGATCTATGAAACCTAGTTGTTAATTATTGTTAGGTTGTCTCTTTTCTTAATTGGTAGATGCTAGAGTAAAGAAAACTGGCTTCTTCTTTAATTGTTGCGAGCTTGAACGTCCTAAATAACAAAAAACTTAGGAGTGAACCTAGGCCATCGTTGTGTTTATTGCGTGACTTGTAGCTTTAGGATAATAGAGTATTCGGGGGAGATACTACGGTACTTGGCGATCCCGGATAGTCTAGAGGAGAGTTACGATTCATAGAATGGGGGAATTTAGCACTGCCCTATGACCAAACGGAATACAACGCATCAATTAAGATGAGGATGTGACAATTCAACCGACTAATAAGAGATAAATAGGGAGTAAGAACATATAAGTAAACACATTTTTAATCATCATAAGAGCACACCTACATTAGTATAACCTATCTTTACATTTTCAATTGTTTAAGTAGTTAATTAGTTTAATTAAACGTAGTTAAAATTGGTAGAAGTACCACCCTCACTCCTATACCCCGAGATATTTAGTTGCTTTCAAAAAATATAAAAAGATTAAAAAAAATCTTCCTCAACCTTACCTTCTTGTCATACATCTCTTCCTAGCATCTTTATTCCCCTAGAGAATGATCAACCCCATGGGCTTACCCCATACCACACTACAACGATTAGGTACACTACCTAGAGGGTTGTAAAGCTTTCTCGTAGAAAAGGAAGTCTTTCGACCCCGAACCCACACATCAGGTTTTTGGCGCCGCTGTCGGGGAATAGAATAGCTAGTTAGATTTATATCTCGTTTAGGTCTACTCGTTTGATTCCTATCAAGTAAGTTTTTTTTTTCTCTTTTTCATTAGCTTCCTTGTAGTCTATCTTTTTCTTTGTGTTGTTTGTTCGTAATCTCATCACTTTTCATCATGGAAGGTGATAACCCACCGAACAACGACCACCAAATAATCTACCATGTCAACCACTTCCACTCAATCAACCACCACTCGACCCGCCAAGAGGCCGTACTCTTGGTGAATACTCTAGACCGAGCCATCAAGGCTATAGGAACACCACTAAGCTCCCACTTCAAGATAAAAATACGGCCCTGCGATTCGACACAATCGGTTGGTGCAAAATAGATGTGCATTCCATGGACATCGTTCCTAAGATCCTAATCAGCATCTCAAGGATTTCCTTAAAATCGTTGACTCAATTGACCTTGATGCTACCGCACGGGAGACTACGTGCTTGCGTCTCTTCCAATTCTCTCTATGGGACCAAGCTAGTAATTGGCTTTGGCGTCTTCCCGCGGGATCTATCTCAAGTTGGGATGATCTCACTACCCGTTTCCTTGCTAAGTTTTGCTCACCCAATCCAAGTCAACCACTTGACTGACATTCCTTTAACCTTCTTCGCAACCGAATCACTATTGAAATTGATGAGCCTAAAAAATTACATAGGTTACTTGAGAATGCACTTGAAAAAGCGGCTAGCGCATCGGGTATTGATTCAATGGTTAGCAATGACTTGGCTGAGGACTTAAGAGAGGGTGACATTAAGGTCACTAAAATAACAGAAGAAAGTAAAGATGAGGAAACTGATGCATATTTTAACCTTTATCCCACTAAGGAAGAAATTGCATACCACAATTACATAATCGACAATCCTCGACCACCCATTGTTAGAATCAGTCCTAAAGTTAGGAGAGGTAGTCCTTGGAACATTAAGATCCCATGTATGATTGGATATAGGCATATCGAGCACGCTTAAATAGACATAGACTCTCATGTCAACATTATGTCCTCAGTTGTTTAAAACGACATAATGAATGCACAACTTAAGACTCGGAGAGACCCTAAGTATCTCGGTGGGGTTTGCAATTTTGTGGGAAGAGTCAAGGATGTACACGTCTTTGTAGAAAATTTCACCTACTTATTAGATTTTATGATCCTAGAAGATGTAGGATGTGTCATCGACCATAGCTTGTCCCACGTAGTGTTAGGAAGACCATTTGTTGGAAAATCTATGCTAAGCTATAACAAATCCGAAGGAGCGGTTAGATTTTTGGAAGAAAGCCATGAAATTACATATAGGATGCCTTGAAAGTTAGCAGATATGGTCCTCTATCCTACTTTGATAGTATGATTCCAATGATTCTCCGGGTAAAACATTGAACATGTCATAAGAGTGATACAACTTAGATTCCATGTCTTTTTGATTCAACTCAGTTCCTTCCATAAGAGATGAATATTTCCTACTTGTGCAATCTTTTTGGAATCAATGCTGCGGAATATTGGATTCGGTATTCCCAAACATATTTATTCCATAGCAAGTTGATCTGCTTCCACCTGAAGGATTTGATCAGGGGTGAGATGAGTCTCAACTACAGGATTTGTAGTTGCAGGACGAGGTGGAGTAACAGTGGGATCACCTGGAACCGTTGTACTAGGCTAGGGGTATGGTACTTCAAGGATAACACGTTTGAGATGTTTGCCATTAGGTTTTCTTATTTCAATAAACCTTAAGAATCTGCTTGCTCATTGAACATAATTTCTTGGTGTTAGCATAGGAGGTCTTTCAAGAGAACCTGCTTCATGGATTGATTGTTGACTGATGAGGGCTTCACAAATTTGTTCAAACCAATGTGGTTGCTTTGGAGTGACACTAGGAAATGATTGTTGCATAGGGCATTGTTGTTGCTGTAGTTGTTGGAAAAATTGTTGTGGTAAAGGTTGTTGTAGTATATTGAATTGTTGTTGCTGAGGAGGTTGTTGTTGCTGAGGAGGTTGTTGTTGCTGAGCGTATTGTTGAGGAAAATAGTTGAAATACGGTGGTTGAAACATGATACTTGTGTAGTTATGTTGGATCTTGCAAACGGTTAAGAAGTGTGTTGTAGTGTTGACAAGTTAATGTCCATGAAGTGTAATACAATTTCCTAGAAAATTTACTCGAAAAGTTTCTCGAAAGTCCAGTAGAGTTACTCAAAAGTTTACAGTAGCATGTTACGCGAAACTTGTGAACTTACTCGAAACTTTTAACTTACTCGAAAGTTAAGTTATTCAAAACTTGTAACTTACTCGAAAGTTATGTTATTCAAAACTTTCTTTCTAATTTGTACGAAATAGAAGAATTCCCAAGATTCGAAGTGTTTTTATAACTTATACAAGAAAGAATAACACTAGGTAATCAAAAATACCAGAAGAATCCCCGTGAAGAAGTTACTCAAATGTTTAGGGTATTAGTTGCTCGAAACTTGGTCAGAACAGAGATACTCGAAAGTTGAGGGTTTTAGGACTTACTCGAAAGTTGGAATGTTTTTGCAAATCACTTAAATATGACCAAGAAGAGTTTCTAACCACGATTTTCTTGTACAAGTAAGCTTAAAAACACTAAAACTAAAGGAAAGCAGGAAAATTTAACACTTTTTATGATTTTTAAATGTATTCGAAACTTGGAAGAACATAAAAATACAACTATCGAGTACGCAACCCATCCTCCCGTACTACCTCTACCACATCCTCCACGTCCTCAATCCTCTCTAGTGGGATCAAACCTATGTGGTCCAGAAATCCTTCCATCTGCTCCTCATAGCGTGTCATGCGTGCCATGAGGGTGTGGAGGGATGGCTGTCCGGCGGCTGCTGCCCTGGAGTTCTACCTGACCTTGAATATGTCGGGAGGTGTGGTCCCTGTCCCCAGTGCATCCCATTCTGTAGTATATGGAACTGTAGTAGCAGTGCTAGGTAAAGATGGTTGTGACGGTGTTGTGGAATAGACCCTCTTGCAAGGTAGCATAACAGAATCGGGGAGCGGGTCTCTCTAGTGTGATGGTGGTAGGGTAAGAATGGTAGGGATGGTGGGTACAGTAGAGGTGGTAGTGATGATCTGATGGAGTAGGGTTCTTCGTGCCGAAGTCCGGCAATGAAGGAAGGGTGAAGTGGGTGGAGTATCAGCAGGGATGACTGGAACAGCAGAAACTCTGGTAGTGGTCTGAGGGTGTGTAGGTGAGATGTGGGTAGTATCTGTCTGGTGTGCCCGAAACACCAGCATGTAGGGATCATCGGTGCCAAGGATAAGCTGAGAAGAGGTTGGGGTGCGTCCAGTGAGCAGCAAGCTCTTTGTGACATCATGACATCCATCAGAAGAGTGTGGGTGAGGCATGATCTGTGACAAAAGGCGGTATATGTATAAGTACATAGAAAATACTCATTTCAAATTATATGGAGTGGATATGTGTCAATCGCTAACTAGTAAAGTATGGCATATAGTTAAGTCAAATAAGTTTGCAAATAAAGCATAGCATAACACACTGTTGCATTTAATAAGATATTAAAGAAGTGGGCAAACAAGGCAAGCTGGCAGTCGGTGGGTCATAGGGAAAAGTTTTTATGAAAAGTAGTTATAGTTTATGATTTATATGTACCTAGTTCTTTATAACCTGGCTTTGATACCAATTTGTAACACCCTAAAAATTGGTACAGCGGAAGCGATACGAGTCATGGGTGCTGATAAGGATTTAAAACGTACGCTTTTAGGGGGTCATTTAAGCCCTATTTCGACACATTTTATATCCGTTACTACTTAAAATCGTTCCTTTTTACTTTTTAGGTCTTTTGGAAGCAAAATGCTGGAATGAAGCATATTTTGATGAAAATGAGCAAGAACATGAAGAAAATGGTAAAGTCAAGAGCGAAGACTGATCAGCAGAACCTGACGGCGTCCCATCCAAAGGGCGACGCCGTCCCTTTATGAAGACTTGATCAAAATGTGCACGCGACGGTTCAGTGGAATTTCTGGTCCCAAAGCCTGATGGCGTCACGCCTAATATATGGAGGGAGTCACTCACACTTTCACTGCAGACGACCCAGATCTAGAACTTAGACGACGTCACAACTAAAGACCGACGGCGTCACAACTCTCAAGTGACGTCGTCCAATCGATAACTAGGCCAAGACGAAACCCTAATGACGGCGACCTGACGGCGTCGCTAGCAAACGGCGACGCCGTCGCGATTGTAAATCTATATATAGAATTTGATTTTTCTGTATTTTAAGAGGTAGAATTTTGGAGAGCAAACCCTAACTCAGTTGTAGTCCGACTTTTACAGTATTCTAGGGTCCATACCCTATTTTACACATCAAGATAAGTTTGTTATTCCAATTTATCATCATGTCTACCCTATGTTCAATTGATTGTGTGTATGCTTGCTTGTCTAACATGTCTAGCTAAATTACTTGTGTGTTTGCTTAAATATATGAAACCTAGTTATTGATTGTTGTTAGGTTGTTTCTTGTCTTAATTGATATAGGCTTAGGAGTGCAACTAGGCTTTCGTTGTATTTATTGCGTGAGTATGCTTGAAGACGATAGGGTGCTCGGGGGAAATAGCCTTGGCTTACCGATCCCGTAAATCCTATAAGAGAGATAACCTCATAGAACTAGGGAATACGCACACCCTACGACTAATAGGAATACAACGTGTTAAGATAAAGAACGTGACAATTCAACCGACCAATAAAAGATAACTAGGGAGTAATAGTATCTAAGTGAACACATCTTTAATCATCATACGAGCACACCTCAATTAAACATAGCTATCCGTAGTAATAAGTTAAATTAGATAAGTAGTAGAATTAGAGAAATCGGTAGAAGTACCACCCCCAATCAATTGCCCCGAGATTTTACCCTTACTTTCTAAAAAAACATAAAAAAAGATAAAAAAGAATCATCCTCAACCCCACCTTCTCGTCATAAATTTCTTTCTAGCATTCCTATTCCCCTAGAGAACGATGTCAATTCCCGAGGCTTACCCCATACTACACTACAACGATTAGGTTCACTGCCTAGAGGGTTGAAAAGTTTGCTCGTAGAAAAGGAGATTTTCTCGACCCCGAACCCACGCATCAAGTTTTTGGCGCCGCTGCCAGGGAATATAATAGCTACTTAGATTTCTATTTTGTTTAGGTCTAATCACAAGATTCCTATTGATGCAGGTTTTACTGATCAAGTTCTACATTTATAGTAACTCGTCTACTTATGGCCTACCTAATGCACTAACGGGCAGTATATCCGGTCGTTTGTAGTGAGGGAATGGTAAGACCGAGGTCGTCCCAAGAACGGTTGATTCCTAGCTGTCTAATTAATTAAATTGGTCAAATAAATAAGTTTTAATGATATGATTGATAATATTTAAGGTGTCACGTGATCAATTGGGCTGGCTCTCTGGTAAACAAGCTAATAGGAAAGATAGTGATGCAATTCTTAAACCGAGTTCATCCACAAGTGGCAAAAGTCGGTAGACTCCTATGGTCAATTCTTCTACCCAATGATTCTTAGAATCCTCACTAAGATGAACATGTCACCCGGGATCATACGGCAATCTAATAGCAGTCATTAAGAGCCGGCGCTTACTATCGTATTACATGAGTTCTAAAAGTCACTAGATTCCTGCTTCAAGTCGGGTTTTAAGTCGCTAGGACATGATTTGGTCAGTTCGTCCTAACCTATCAGCAAAGGCTTCCACCGGAGATCAAGCTACTACCCTTGAAAGTCCAGTTGTTTTTAGTCCCCTAAGCCAAGTCATTAAGTTTCGCTACATGCAAGATTCATAACAATGAGTGCCCGGGCGCTAGCATCTTAGACACTCATCCCTAACTTAAGTTCATCCAAACGGTAGGTGATCAGTTGGTCAAATCGCACAAGCGAAGAAGGGTCGTCAGTTGGTCAATTCTTACCCTTCCCACTCAGTCTACCTACTTAGGGTCAGTTGGTCAATTCTCCTAAGCAACTAGACACTACCGTCATTCAAAACTAGGGTGACTACCAATAAACTACGCATGCATACACTAGAAATAATTAATAACACAAAAACATTAATAATAAAAAGAATCAAAACTAGGCTAGGACCTAGTTTCCACATCACCAAAATGCCCTAGTGGAATGACAAATAAAACTACATATAAAACAATAAATAAACAAAGACATAACATCAAATAATTAATTGGCTAATAATAAATTAAAAGACAATTAATTAAAACACAATAAATAAAGATGCCCCAACAATTAAATTAGAATCAAAATCATAATTGAATAATAAAACCAAAATAATATTAAGAGTCAAAAAATAATTACATATCATGCCCAAGATAATGCTATCGATCCCTAGTCGAGCTGCCCCTAAAAAACCTGCGTTGGCTGCTTCTCTTTTTTGTCGTACAGCAAACCAAACACACACCTAATTGATGTGCCAATTGATATCTATCATTCACGAATATGGCATCCTTTTATAATGATTAATTATGACTTATTGCAAGTTAGGTCCTCCGTCTTTGATAAATTATAACTTGGTTCATGACTTTAATAATTCTCATTTAAAAAAGCCGCATTTAATTAAATACGGCGTAATTAAATTATAATTACGCCGTAGCCTTCAAAACTTTGCGCCCAAGTAGTTAATTACGGCGTAACTAAATTCGTGTTACGCCGTAATCCTTCGTCAGCACATACTTATCCGCTCCAAAATTATCTCTACGGCATAACTAATTCCATGTTACGTCGTAACATTCACAAAAATAATTACGACGTAACCTTAAGATGAGTTTACGCCGTATCCTTCATAGCATCAAATTTACACCGTAACAATATTAACGAGTTACAGCGTAATCTTCACACAAAATACTCAGGCCCTTGTACTATAGGTTATGGCGTAATCAAAAGTACCACTTACGCTGTAACTTGTCTTCAAAATATATTTCTTCGCCTTTTCTCACATTTTTCCGCTCCAAAATCTCATTTATCCTGAAATGCAATTATGAACGAATATGAACGAGTTAAGTACCATATTAATACAAATGAGGTCATAAACACGGGAATTTGATAGATAAAAGATCAGGCTAATTTGATGTTATCAAATATCCCCCCACTTGAACTCTACTTGTCCTCAAGTAGACCCTTTAAATAATTCTTAAAAAGATATTTCCCAAGGTTAATTGGAAGATATGAGTTTAAAAATCACCTAAGCTAGAAAATTCCAAACTGAGCACCTCATGAAAAGGGAATTGAAATCACACTCTCTCTCATAATTCACGTGTTTATTTTTGGGTGATCACTCAACTGCTCAGTTATGGCGAGTATTATATCATAGGCTTGGCAAAGATACTAATCTCCACCACTATAGTCTATAGATGCAGCTATTCCAAAAGGCAATGGGTTGACACAATATAAAGTCTTACGAGGTTATTTTGTCATTACTAACGAGCTACGGCAAAGGGGATAAAACCAATGATACATGACCAAATCCATGGTCAAGACACCAATGATTGCTCGCTTCCTCAACTAAACTCGATTCATGACTTAAGGGTAGGATAAGACATGGGAAAACATTTAATGGGTGTAAACAAAAAGACACGAAACAAATAGATTCCTAAGTCCGCAGTCGCCCCACCACTAGTCGCATTTAATCCCATAGCAAAAACCAAGGGTCAAGAGTCAAGGGGTTTTCAATATACGAGTTAATGCATATAAAATATAACGTAGTGCCTCCTAAACTCCATAAACAAGGCAAGTAAGATGCATTAACTCGGCCTTCATCATCAATGAAAAAAAGTATGTGCTATAAAAAATTTAAAATTTGAGTAACTTTAGCACATATTTCGACCAAAAAATCATAAAATCAACCATTTCTATCTCCCATCCCCCACTTGGGATGTACAATGTCCTCATTGGACAAATATTGATTAAAATTTGAAAAGCGAGATAGAAATGTACGGGTTTCGAATTTTATCCGTAAGACAAAACAGATATGAAACAACTGCGCCTAGTTGAACAAGGCGAAAATACTAATCATAAATAAACACTTGCTTGCATGCCTTTTTTATTTTTATTTTTATTTATTTTATTTTATTTTTTATGCAAGACAAGGTATACATGAATATAAACCAAACGAATATAAAAAGTATCCCCCCACTTGAGATCAATTATCATCTAAACCCGATCTTCTTCCAAAACCCTTTATTCAAAACCCGCGACTTTCACCAGTGGAACCAAAATAAACCAACAGCGCCCGGACCATGGGCATAAGGAAACTACAGGGTAGGCTAGGTGATTAGGTGTAACGAAATAAACATATATTGGGGGAACAAAATGAAAGGAATGGCTCTGAAGGGTGTATCTAGAGGTATCTTGCACTAATGATGAGTGCAACAAAAAATGGTTTAACAGGGGGATTGACTGATCGATGTGAAAAGGCAATATACACATAACAAAAATGATGGGCTATTTTAGTTTAATCCTAAAATTGCCTTATATCCTAGCTGCACCGATCACAGCAAGTTACCTCAGTGTAATGCTCATTATAATGGTCTCGAAAAGATATGCAAGGCCAAGTTCTAAAGTCTACTACAGCCACCGGCACACTCATTTTATGGTATTATGTATAAGAGGAAAACGGAAAGGCTTATCCTCACACAATGGAAATATAGGGTAGGTGTGCTCAGTAAAGATTAATCCAGTTAAGTAGTGAAAAACATGTCAAATTTATTAATGAATCATTTTTCATTAAAAACTAGAAAAATAAAGGCAAGTAAAATCAAGCGGGTGTCTATGGCTAATCCCTTCCCCCACTTGGGTCATACTAAGCATAAAATTGAAAAATAAGAAGGGTAAGAATTGAAACGGAAAACTCCCCTGGATTAGCTCGGTATGATCAATAAATATCACTTCTCGTAACATGCTCTAAATACGCTTCCCCGAGCAACATCCAACTTCTCATCAACTTTTCAACACCAACATCAACGGTACTTAACTAGTCGGATAAAAAATGTTTTCTTGCAGCCGAACATTGCTCCATAATTCTTCAACCTGTATTGCTGCAAGAAAAACTAATACCAAAAAGCATAATTCCGGATAAAAAGCAAAACTAGCACGAAATACAAAAACAAAATAAAACCTAACTCACTTTCATAGGAATCACGGTTGCATTTAGCGCATGCAACAAGCCTTTTAAACCACTCGGTCTCCCGAGTGGATGAGTGAAGTCTCGTGAGGGTTTACAGGGAACACACCCACAAAGTTCATTTAACTATTAATACAAGGTTATGACAATGTTTTGAAACTTGTTATTTAGAAAAAATTTCATTATGAGGATAGTTACTACAGAATCGGATCGGCCCGATTCTGGCGTAGGTGAGTTGACTTAAGAAAAATGTTTACCAGGAAGGGATTACGGCATAACTGGATCGGCCAGTTACGGCGTAATAAGAAAGCCCGAGAAAAAAGATACCTGGAACAGGTACATTACGGCGTAATTAGATCGGCCTAGTTACGTGTAATTAGATCGGCCTAGTTACGTCGTAGTTATGATGAAGTAGGCAGATGGCCTTACTAATCGCCAGTTACGGCGTAAGTGGATCGCCCATTATGCCGTAGTTATTCTCTGATGTTGTTGTGCCCAAAGTGTCAACTTCTTCCTACATGTTCAAGAGGAGTTATCGGAACTCCCATTATCTATCTTTGGTCTTTATACCTGAAAACGAGATAAAAAAAAAACATGCCAAACCAACTACAAAACCTAAAAACCACAAAAACATCCAAAAAGGTCTATGAAATAAAACTAAATCTAAGATAGGGACGGGTAGATGAAAGAACTACCCCTGATATCTTCAAGATACTAAGTACAAGCACCCTTGATATCCCACTTCAACTTCAAATAAATAATATTGAATTCACGCCGTAGTCACATCTTGCGATTAAATGCCCAAAAACTAGCCTTCATTAACGGTTAAAATGAATTTGATAATGGTTTCCCGATCTTGTCAAAAAAATGTATCATCGTGAAAATTAATCATACCAAAATACCACTCCTTTTTCCGAACAAGATACCAAAATATTTTTCTCAATGTATTAAAAATACATTGCATATTCGGATCCCTATACAACAGCCCAACGTTTAAGACATAAAGACTAGCCCAGCTCATACAAACCACACGGGCCCAATCCAAAAATGTTGTTGTTATGAGTGAGGCCCAAAAATCCGGATTAGAACCAATACCAAATATATAGAACCAGTATAAATAATATCTACCCTAATTTCACTCACAGTTGACATAACCCTAAATACACATCTCTTAAAAAATACGCCTCCACCAATTCTCTCTCACAAAAAACGCAGATCTTATCACATCTCACAAGGACATCACCTCTCAAAGCTTATTTCATCACCATTAAGCTCATCTTATGATCCATCCTAACACCTACCACATCAGGCAACACAACTACGAAGTCATAACCGTACCAAGATGTTTTCATTCTCTTCTATCCTTTTATATCCGAATCAAGAAAGAGTGTTAAGCTTCACGATCCTTAGGAGGGTCAAGGTAGGGTCGGCAAATGTTATTTTCGATGTTGTTTCTGGTCTATGAACGAACCAAAAAAAAAGTACAAAAATATAAAATCTGATAAAATTCAAAAATATTCTTCTATCCAAAATTCTTTTAACATGGCAAGTAAAAATCTTCCGTCAACACTTTACTCTTTCAAAAATCAGTATTTTTTTGGGTCAAGTGTTAAGGGGGAGAAAGTAAATATTTTTTCGGCTTCATAAAACCTTGTACTTGCATGTTACCTCATCCCGGTTGTTTCTTTGATAATGGTGGTCACATTTCTGGTTCACTGACACTCCCCGGACTCAAATTTATAAAATTTCATTATTTCTTAAGTCGAGGGGGAGTGTCGTCAAGTTTCTTTCCAAATATCATTCGTTTGGTAACCAAAATGGAAGTTATGGGCGTTGGATGAAAATGATTAAGGTGGAAGGAATGAAATTGTCAAAAGCTTAAAGTATTTTTTAACAAAAACCTTCACCTAATTTTTCATAACATTTATTTCACCACATTTATTACTCTTCTACCCAAATCCTACGCCTATCCTTCCATCTTCAAATCGGTGCTTTAAATTCTAAATTTGTAAGTTTGTTAATGATCTTTGTGCTATTTTGAACAATGGTTTTGAGTTTCAAACAAATCCAACGGCTAAATATTGAGTTTGGATGATTCTTATGTTCTACGCATAAGCGTATGAACACAAGATCATCACTTGTGTTCTTGTGATGATAAACATGGTGTCAAAATGTTTAAACAATTACTTTTAAACAATTTCTATCATCCAAATCCACCCAGTAACAAGAATTGACCATTTTTCAAATTTAGGGTTTATAAGTCGATTTGGGCGTTTTCTTGTGAGTGTGTTTCTGTGCAATTAGATAGTTGTATGATGATTGAAACATAGTTAATTAACCTAAACCACACTTGAATCTTACCCAAAAACAACTAATTGAAAGTATTTAAGATTTAGGGTTTAAGTTCATACGAATTGGGTACTTTTGACCCATTAGGTTTTTGATGTTAAAACTTTTTGCAACATAGTCATATGGCCTCTGAGATATCATAGAATTAATTTGGTGTCAATTCTATGGCTAAATCTCTTACTCGTAAAAATTAAATTCTAGGGTTTAAGGTTTTACGCGTATGAGCATCCTACGCGTAACTGTTTTTGATTAAGACTTCATGTTAGACGGAAAGGGATTGAATGTGATGTTAATAATGGTGTTATGATGTATTTATTTCAGGATTATTACGCGTGAAAATTCAGAATCAAGGTTAATTGAGCATCTACGCATAAGGATCACCTTACGCGTAGAATGTTATCGCGAAGAGAAATCTTCACGCGTAACCTTTACGCCGTAAGGTTCTACAAAGAGGACTACGCGATCCCGTGAAGGATATGCGTGGCAAGAACCTTTACGCATAAGGTTCACTCTTACGAGTAAGCCTTACGCGCAGGTTCCACATACGCCACGCCGTAAGCTCTATGTCTAAGGCTCTCTTCCCACGAGTAACATTTCTTACGCCAGAAGTCGTGATCCCACGCGTGAAGTCGCGATCCCAAGCTTATGCTTACGCCATAACCACTTCGCTTATGCATAAGCTTGGAATTTTACACCTAAGGCTTAGATCAACCAAAATTATGAATTGTTACGCGTACAAACTTGTAAATAAATAAATCATAACGTCACGAAACCAAAATGTCACTAATAAGCTTAAATGTTTAATAAGTTGTGAAAATAAGTGAAAAATTGGACTTTAAAACTCAAAGTTAATCTACTCACGAAACTTATCACGACGTCTTTGGACTATTGGACTAACAAGTAACATTGGACTCGTAACAATCATTGACATATCACATTCAATAAATAGACAATAAAATCAACTGTTGACTAACGTAATGTCTTTCGATATGTTGGTTCTTTTGGCTAAATATCTTCGAATCACGATATGGACGCTCAAATGCAAAATGTGGATGCACCAAATGTTCTCACCGTTGAAGATATCTTCCTAATGGTTACCCAATGAATATCGGAAAGAACAACCTCGAGTTGATTTTGATAACTTCACTTGTTCCGAGTCTTCGTGTCGATTGCAAAGTGGATATTCAAGACTCGCCTTACCGTAACATGCTCACAAATTCGCCATCGTGCGTAGATCTACATTCACCACCCGCATACAATACATAAGGTCAAAGGTCAAAGTCTTTGTGACGGTGACGCTTAACAACAAACAAGTCACCATCACGCCAGCAGATTTGAGGGTCGTTCTTCTTATTCCCGCCATCGAGCCCATCAATACAATGCTACTCCAACGGAAGAGGTCGTTCTCCAGTTCATAGTCGACATCGGCTATGATGAAGCTACCGGGGTAATCACAAAGCACTCATCTGTGGATCTCAAGAACATTCCCCAGCCATGGAGAAACCTCTACATAATGATTGCCAAATCCGTTTCCGGACGTGATAATGGTCATGAGCATCCCAAGCTCATGGAACTACAAATACTTTAGGCTATGGTCAACATGAAACACATAAAAGTTGAAGCTCTAATATGGGATAACATGATGTCTTACCTTAAAAAGTCTGGCACCAAGATCCCGTATATCAGATACACCAAACTGTTGATCCAAAGAGCTCTAGGGTATAATCCTGATATTCCCTTGAGACTTGATCACCCCAACCAACACTCCGTGTTGTATGAACGCCCACACTCACTGTCAGATTTAAGGACTCAACAACGAAGAAACAAGGTGCAGTGTTGCCAGATCATCTTCTTACTGATGCTATCAAAGAACTCTATTCGTACAAACGATATCTGGTAGCAGTTGAAGCAGCAAAGTAGGTTTCCTTGATGAAAAGTCCTCCGTAAACCTACAAGGAAAACCGTAAGAGGCAAGTCAGAAGTATTACGAGCAATCGAGAGTACGAAAGTATCCTAAGAGGACTCATGTTCACAAAAGGAAAATTCCATCTAAAGATGCTATCCCTATTCCCAAACCTTAACCGCAACAAAAGCTAACGGATGAAAGCTCAGAGGATACTGAAACGGACGAAGAGGTCATCTACTCTGAAACTCCAATCGTTGATACTTTGACAGTAGCAAAATCTCCCAGTCCAAAAGATGATAAAGGTAAAGGTAAAACTCCAGTTGCTGAGCCAGAAGAAGAGGAGAGCTCGGATGAAGAAGCACTGGACATTGACTACATAAAAAAGGTGAAGAATCTAAGACTCCAACACGTTGCCAAAGAGTTCGACAGCAACAAACTCGTGGTCCCGGAGGGTCAAGTGGTGCTGCACTATCTACACCAGTTTCCGATGCGGTTAATCAACTCGATAAGGGAACCGTACCACCACCCACTTAACAACAACAAAGGCAACTTGAGGATTCTATCAACTATGACTTTGAGATGAAATGGAGAAGTTTGAGAAAATTCACGATGAAGATGCCGAGGTTGCGATAAAGAAAAGCGAAAAAGAAGCTCAAGCTCAAGCGGATGAAGAAGCCGTGATTAAGGTCAAGAAATGGCTAACCGAAAAGATGACGAAGTCGATTATGATGATTTTCTTCTAGATAGTCCAAGACGCTCCAAGGAACTAACTTCTGAGCCACCAAAGGACCCTAAGCCTCCTCATGTCTCCTCATCATCAGACTCGTCTTCTCACTCTTCACCTCCACCATCCAAAGGCACAACCAGATCCGCATCCAAGTCAGTAAAGAAACCAACCGACTCTTGGATATCCCGGGCTAAGACAAAGATTGTCAAAGCTGTCAAGCAAGTCAGGAAGAAAGACGTGACCAACAAAAAGCTGAATCAACTCGCTGATAGGATCAATCTTCTACAAGACGGGATAGACGAGATGTCGAGTGAAAGGGAGTATATTCAGAAGTTTATGAAACGTGATGTCCAAGGGGAAATGAACATGATGATTAGGGAATATTCTCATAAGTTCCTACTCGACATTGTTCCTGGAGTAAAAAAAGAGATGTTCACCAGACAACTCTATCCGAATCTCATGCAGTTGGCCAAACAAACAATAAGATCAACGCCGTTAATCGTTATAATCAACCCAATCGAGCCTCTGACTTTCTCTCGATGCGTAATTGGTTTCAAGCTTGTACCCAAATGTCAAACGATCCGAACGTTTACTTTTGACGAAGGTAAACTGTTTGAAGCATTACTGGATTACCAACTTAAAACTGGATGCAGAGCGGCAGCTGAAACGGGTAAGCGTCCTAGAGACGATGAAGATGCGGATAAAGACAAATAATCGAAACGCAAGAAGAAGTCTGGTGAACCCAAAGGACTCCAACCGAAAGACGATCTCCTCCACGTTCTACTGCTGATAAACCTCAGGACTCTGAGTTACCACCATCCACAGAGAAAACCGGTGATCATTTCGAATACACTGGTGGTGACGATGAAGAGTTCCATGAGCCCCAACAACAACCCACCTCTCCAGCCACAACAAAGAAACCAGAGTCCTCATCAAAGCCAAAGAAGAAGAAGACAAAGACTAATGTTGTCTCATGGCTAGACAAATATGACACCGTAGAATATGACTGGTTTTCTACACTTGTTGATGCTACTCCCTCACTACCAGAAGGTCAAGAAATGGTAGATGGCCGTACTATGGAGCATGCGAAGCTGATTCAAGAACAGTTTAGAGTGAAGAAGATGACTAAGGCTGAGCTAAGGCGAATTAAGAATGAAGCCTTCCAACTGCTTAAAGACAGCTCAGAAAGTGCAATTGAAGTTGAATACCATCTCGAAAACATTGCACGAGCCATGTCGAAAAATATCGATTGGCTCAATCCCAAAGCTAACATCGACTTCACAAGACATGACAAAGCTTCATACTACACAGACTGGACTATACCGCTACCAACAATTGGCTGACCGGATAAACCTCAAATTCCATACCGTTACTTCTTCAACAATGACCTCGAGTTTCTTTTACACGGTAGCGATGTTACAAGGAAGTACGCTACGTCAATCACATTTCCTTTCCCAGCATCAATCTATTCCAACAATCCAGCCATCGAGGAAGAAGCCACACACATGTTTGCTAACCAAGTGGAAAAATATGACCTTGATGCGATGTATGGGATTCATCATTGGCCTGAACGCCGAAGAATCTTCTACAAAAGCTGCCAGGTTCAAAAATCGAAGAAGGAAGTGTTTAGTGATAAACGGATCATTGCTATTAAGCATGTTACTCTTTCGTCAAAGTGGGACTACACATTCCTCAAGAACAATGTGGTCAAACAACAAGACGAAGAGGACTATGACTTCTGTGAAGCGGATGTTACGAGACTTTCGCTAAATGACACTGAAGATATGTATCTCGCTAAGGTGCAAGGACGAATGCGACATTTCTCCACTACTGTCCAACGCGAATACATCAAGTCATTACTCATCTACATCAGAAGCATAGTGATCCAAGAACATGTAGAAGACATACAGCTTGCCGTGGAATCGTATCAGACGCGTGCTAACCTCACTAAACCACAGCTAGACCTTCCCGACATAAACCAACTTCTCAAGACACCTCATCAAGAAACCATTTGGAGTAGTCTACCGTAGTGAACTACACTGAAATTGCTTAATGGCGTGCAAAGAGCTTCATAAGTTTGGGGATCATACACGAAAGAAATTCAGGGATGGTTTAGCTTATCGGTTAAAGGCAATACAACAAGGCATTGGGTCACCTAAGAGATGGAATTCGAGGGAGAAAAGGGATGTGAAGAAGATCATCACGCGGATTGATGAAAGGTTGTTCAAAAGGGCTCAGTTCAGAACTTTGGAGAGTTTCGTAGGTGGTCGTCCCAGCATATCTCTCACAGGCTATCAACGCCCGTAACGCATTCCGGAGTTATTCTTTGGACTACCCGATTCTCCCGGTAACCCTTGATTTGTTTCCTTCAATACTTATTTGGATGTGTGATTTTAATCGACAATGGCTTGTGCACACATAACGATGTACAACCCGTAATTGTAATGAAAGGACCCTGTGGTACGCTTCAGTGCCACAATCCTTTAAAAGGAGCGAAAGCTTCTTACTTTTGAATAAAACTTTCAAAACTTTCATTTTCAAAGTTTTGCTCAAAAGAACAAGTACTTCCCCTTATGATTTTCAAAACCTCAAAAGTTAACATCACTTGTTGAGGGGGAGTATTTGCTTAAAAACTTTGTTCACAAATTGTTCTTCGTGGTAATCTTCCCACAAAACTCGAAATGGTCGTATTTGATATCAAATTTCATCAAAAATAACATTTATATGCCATTTTTGAGGGGGAGAAAAATTATGTGATAAGAAATATGTTGTGAAATTGCAAATGAATCGTTGTGCTACAGACTTAACCAATGAATTGACGAAATTTTAAATGTTAGTAAATCGAAAAGACTTTTCCGGGACGAGTAATAATTTCAAGATAGTTCGCTAGTGATGTAAACGTGTCTCGCAAAGGACTTGTCCGAGTAGAATGTATCATTCGAGAAACTCTTGGTAGACATGAACTTTGACGGGTTTGACAACCTTTCGAGGTTTTTCCACACCTTCAAGGTAGTTATTAGAGCTAGTTGTCACCTAAAAGCTGACAATGTAACTCTCTAACTATGCAACGTAACCGTGTCTCGCGGGGGATTGTCTATCTAGAGTTGATCAATTCAAAAGTGCGCGCTCTTCTCTCACTGTGCAGATTTCTGTAAAATTACTTAAGCACGTGTGGAGGGGGAGTATTTATGCTAAGTCTTAAACTCTCAATAGTGGTATTAAATGTTTTTACTCATAACCACTTTGAGAGATTTTCATGTAAATGGTTTTATGGCAACATAGGTTAGTCATGGAGTTATAATGTGACTAAGGTTAGGAATAACCGTCCTATGATCCGCCAGAGCCGGAGGGATCTACCCAAGGACACCACCAATAGTTAGAATTAGAAGTCCTTAGGTATGATTATAAAAAGGAGAAAATGAGAATCGGAGAAAGAAGGAGTTGAAGAATTAAAAAGAAAAGTAAAGAAAAGGGTGAAAAGAAATAGCCCTCCGATTATTCAACTTAGGCGCATAATCGGGTTCAATTCATATGCTACCGGTTGTCACTTGATGACACCGGTATTGAAGATCAAAGTCGTCATGGACCCAAAGGACGCGTGCACTAAACCTTCTTAGCCATCAAGTTTCTCTCAACAAAAGCTTGTTTCATTCTCACGTGGAACCCTACGTAAACTATCGGCTTTCTTAGAGATTGGTTGGTATTGAAGCAAGGAGACCTCTCCTAGTCTCCGCCAGAAAACCAAAGCGCACTATTGAGTCTAGAACCACGAGATTCATCAAAAGATCTCTTAGGTACACTTGACATTTCATCACTTGTTGTTCAACAATAAGGACGCAAGTGATACTTTATCGAGTCCTACACGATCTTAGCAACTGTCGAGAACATTTATGAGAGGTTCACATGTGATCCTCGGTGATTGAATGGAAACTCCGCCAGGTCAACATCAAATGCCACGACAAAGCAGTCACTTCGTAACTCCCGTGGATTACGCTTAGTGTGTCTCAAACGGTCTACAGATCGTGGGGTGATGCTTGATGTACCTCGGCGACTCATCTCGAATCAGAGGTGTACTTGACATCGCGTTATCTCACTTGTGGGACTCCAGTTCAGGAACAACCTTTGTGAGAATTAGAGTTGTGTTTTCACACTATGCTATTAACACTCTCGAAGTTCAAACTTGTAAGCGCTGGATTTTTTCTAACCCATGTTTTTATGTTTTCTTCTTATGGATGCTTGCGGGTGGAAAAGATCGTGGAGATTCTCCACATGCTCATACCTACATCAACACTAATCGAAGTTCTCTCAAAAAGCAACACAAAGTCAGAATGATTCTTCGTCAAAGTCAAAGAATCTACAAAGTTTAAAGACTAAGAGAACTACATCAAGATCGAAACCCAACGTTAAAGAGCGTGTGAGTATGTTGGAGAAAGACGTGGCGACACCGGAGCAAATAAGCGGACCCGATGCGTATAACCACAACATACTATCACTTCCATCACAAAGAACAAAGATCAAAGAACAAAGAAAATGATGACGCCAAAGCGTAATACTTCAAAGGAAACAATTTCTCTACACTGGGAGATTGTTCGAATCAAGACACTTCTTCTCACAAGAAAGAAGAATGTCAAGACGCCAAAGCTACTATTACATCAAGACCTACAACGTTTATATCATCAATCACTAACACTTAGGTGGAGATTGTTGGAATCACTCCTAAACTAGAATTCAAGTGTTAGTAATTAATATGTAATAGTTAGCTTAATTAAGGCTTTTATGTTAGTAATCTAGGCTAGGCTCATGTAGAAAGCCCATGAGCCTATGCAAAGCCTAATAAGGAAAGGATGGGAACTTGGTGTGTTGCCCTAGTTCCCTCTTATAAATACCTCATGTAAACCATCCTTAGATGGTTGGTTGTTCATTTCATCTCAAATCCTACGCATAACTCTTCTTATTCATTCGTGTGTTTGTGTGTCTTGTTCAACCGATCTATCTCTTGTCTATATTTCTTCTATTGATGCTTGTGTTATAAATATAGGAACCTAACAGGTAGTCTCCCGACGAGCACTTTTCTTTATCCTCCCGAGTCTTTAAGTTAGACTCCTGCAACCATCATCAACGGGCAGCCATTGGATGTCTCCAATCATGTACATTGCTCAACTAATCTCGGCTTATAATGATGTCGAGATTTCCTCCAGTTGTTCTTCTTGTACCTGCACACAGACACTACCATTGCATTAAATGTGTAAAATAATTTCATAAGCAACAAGTGAGGATAATAATATAATTACGGATGTTTCAGACTTGGTTACGACGTAATACCATTACCAACTACGCCATAACTTCAGTCTGATAGCAATCTGTTAAATAATAATAGCAAGTTACGCCGTAACAATTATTACTATGTCATGCCGTAACTTGATCTGGGAATAGATTACATCGTAACCATTGAAGGGGTTACGCCGTAATCTCAAGACAGAAGACATAATTGTAGAATAATATTAATCAAACAACCAAAAATACGAAGACCGTTCCCCGGTAGCGGCGCCAAAAACTTGACGCAGGTTTTACTGACCAAGTTTTACATTTATATTAACTCTTCTAGTTATGGCCTACTTAATGCACTAACAGGCAGTGTACCCAGTCGTGTGTAGTGAGGGAATGGTAAGACCGAGGTCATCCCAAGAACGGTTGATTCCTAGCTGTCTAATTAATTAAATTGGTCAAATAAATAAGTTTTAATGATATGATTGATAATATTTAAGGTGTCACATGATCAATTGGGCTGGTTCTCTGGTAAACAAGCTAATAGAAAAGATAGTGATGCAATTCTTAAACCGAGTTCATCCACAAGTGGCAAAAGTCGGTAGACTCCTATGGTCAATTCGTTTACCCTATGATTCTTAGAATCCTCACCAAGATGAACAGGTCACCCGGGATCATTCGACAATCTAATAGCAGTCATTAAGAGCCGGCGCTTACTATCGCATTACATGAGTTCTAAAAGTCACTAGATTCCTGCTTCAAGTGGAGTTTTAAGTCGCTAGAACAACATTTGGTCAGTTCGTCCTAACCTATCAGCAAAGGCTTCCACCGAAGATCAAGCTACTACCCTTAAGAGTCCAGTTATTTTAAGTCCCCTAAGCTAAGTCATCAAGTTCCGCTACATGCAAGATTCATAACAATGAGTGCCCAGGCGCTAGCATCTTAGACACTCATCCCTAACTTCTTAAGTTCATCCAAACGGTAATCGCACAAGCGAAGCAGGGTCATTAGTTGGTCAATTTTTACCCTTCCCACTCAGTCTACCTACTTAGGGTCACTTGGTCAATTCTCCTAAGCAACTAGATACTACCGCCATTCAAAACTACCAAAACTAGGGTGGCTACCGATAAACTACGCATGCATACATTAAAAACAATTAATAACACAAAAGCATTAATAATAAAAAGAATCAAAACTAGGCTAGGACCTAGTTTCCACATCACCAAAATGCCCTAGTGGAATGACAAATAAAACTACATATAAAACAATAAATAAACAAAGACATAACATCAAATAATTAATTGGCCAATAATAAATTAAAAGACAATTAATTAGAACACAATAAATAAAGATGTCCCAACAATTAAATTAGAATCAAAATCATAAATGAATAATGAAACCAAAATAATATTAAGAGTCGAAAAATAATTACATATCGTATCCAGGATAATGCTATCGATCCCCTAGTCGAGTAGGGTTTGCCCCTAAAAAACCTGCGTTGGCTGCTTCTCTTTTTTGTCGTACAGCAAACCAAATGCACACCTAATTGATGTGCCAATTGATATCTATCATTCACGAATATGACATCCTTTTATAATGACTAATTATGACTTATTGCAACTTAGGTCCTCCGTCTTTGATAAATTATAACTTGGTCCCTGACTTTAATAATTCTTAAATAAAATAGCCGCATTTAATTAATTATGACGGGGTTCTAAGGAAGTTCCTAGTTTTGATGAACCGGAGCCTCAACCAAAACCCTTACCTTATTTTCCGTCTTTAGATGTGTATCTAGGAATTGAATTAGGCCCCAATCCACCCATCAAAATAAATAGTCCAGGTAGTTGCGTGATAAAGATAGTAGACTCTAAGCCATGTAGAGTGGAAGCTAATATAGGAGTAACCCATGACCTTACACACTTACATCACCCATTTATAGTTGATAACAAGAAACTTTATGGGTTTAAACCGGGTTTATTAGGTCAAGATGGATCTTTAACTAAGAATCTCTTGAAATTGATAGAAGATGATCCATTTGAGGAGAAAGACTTGATTTACCCGCTACACCAATAGAATTAGGTAAGGTTACAATGAAAGAAGTACACCCCTTTGAGCATAAGTATCACCCATCACCCTCTCCTCACGTGCCAAATTTCCACCCTAAAGGTGTGTGTCGCTACTATCCACTGCACTTAAGCTTAAGTGTAGGGAAAACTTCCCCTTTATCCGTTAAATAAGGGTAGAGTCAAGCTCGTGACTCAAACTAAAACAAGCGCTTCTTGGGAGGCAACCCATGTTTATTTGTTTGTATATTTGTTTTTCATCTTTATTTGTGTGTTTTATATATCTTTTTCATTATTGGTTGATTCTCATTTTATATTACTTTGTGAAAATGCTTTATTTTGTTTTTAACTTCGTCTTAATTGCATATAAAGGTATTTTACAAAAAGATAAGTGTAGGGAAGATCACATATGTTTTTAATAACATGAACATGAGATTAACATTAATTGAAATTGTATACATATGTGTGTTTGTTAGAGTCAAATGCTTGTATCGAGTCATAATAGATGTTTTGCAGGAATTTTTTCCAGGTTTTAATGAGGTAATTTTTCCAGAATTTTTTCAGAAAACGTACCAGACCCTTTATGTCAGGACAACCTGACAGCGTCAGGATTAAAACTCGACGGCGTCAGGCAATGTGGAAACAGATTCTCAGTTTCGTTTTCTTTCTAACTTGTGATTTTTGGAAACTTCCAATTCTCAATTTTCCAGAAAATATGCAAACATCCATTCCACAAGCATTATATCTTACTTGCTTTCTAGTGTAGTTGTGTGTCATATATAGTTTACCGCCGATTTTACGCGAAGGTTTCATTTGTTTTCTTATAAATGTGCAGGTTATTTTGAACAAGAAGAAGAAACACACATTGGATGAAGTTTATTTTACTTATGCATTCTTCTTGGAAGAGGATTTAACCGCAACTTCACACATATCCTACCGAGATAATCAGGGGAGTATTATTTTCTTTTCCTTACTTACCTTCCTTTATCATAACTTTGATGCTTTCGAGGAACATTAGGGACAATGTTCAGTTTAAGTGTAGGTAGGGAGAATAAAACGAGAACTTTAAACTATTCACTCACTTGATCATTTGTCTTGTTCTTGGTAATTTGTGTAATAAACTATGATAAATATTCGTTAGGGAAATTTTAGCACCAAATTTAAATTTTTTATGAAATTTACGAGTAAAACTTTAGTCTTAATAAAGCGTCTCATGGATAGGAATTATATGACTAGCACAAAAACCGTTTACCACTCAAATTCCACCCAAAAAATGTGAGGTTCGCCCCTAAATCTTTAGGAATAAAAGCATTCACCTTTAATGCTTAGTGAGTGTACCGGTAGTATAATAGATTCTAGAACTTTTTTTGTGATGCATTCCGAGATCGCTAGTGAGACTACACTTGTGTAGTTAGGAGTAACTAACTAATAAGAGGCATTAGGATAACCCTTGTTTGAAACTTGTATTATAATTACATCTTTCACATCGGTTGAGTAATTACCTCACACCCTTGCGATGTACTCACCTTTAGTACACGATACCCCAAGTTAACCCCTCAGAGCCTATCCTTTTCACGGTTCTCGTGATGTTTCGATTTTCTGGAATATCAATGAAGAGCATTGTTTACAATCCACCCCCAAATGTACACCTAAATCGCCTTATCCTACCTTGTATGCACTCATCTTAAGTGCATTATTATTATAATTACTAAACCCTTAGTTCAATTATCTAGTTACTTGCATGGTTGCTAAGTCGAGTTATATCTTTTGTACACAGTTTTGGGGCGATTGGGACTCATGGGTAAAAGAAATATTTTATGAAGTAACGGGAAAGAACGATAAATTCAAATTCCCTTTGTCTACATAATTAAATATTCCAAGTGTTTTAATCTTTTCAAATCTGGCCAGTTAAAGAAATAAAAACTTAAGTGTAGGGATACTCCTATAAATCCCTTATATTTTGATGTTATCGTTGAGGATGGTAGAGTAAAAATGTTTGAAAAAAAAAATCGAAAAAAAAGAAGAAAAAGAGATGTGATAACGCTCAAAATGAGCATGCTTTTAGTAGCGTTATTGTTAGTTTTGTGTATGATAATCGGTTAAATTTACACATAATTGTTGCAAAAGTGCAAAAGAAGCGTATTTGTATGTGAATGTAGCCAGGTATCGTAAAAGGTGAAGAAATGATGCTTTCATGCACATTTGGATAATTCCAGAGGAAGAAAGATAGATGACGAAGCTCAAGGACTCGATGATTGGAAGCACAAGGATTTCTAAGTATCCACATCAAATAAATATCAAGTTTCATCTTGAAAATCAGCATCGAAAGCAAGAAAAAAGGCACGAATCGAGAAAAGTCAAAGAAAGTCAACATTTGCTGTACGGAAGGCTCCCAACCGATCGGTCGGAGCCCGCAACCGGATCGGCTGGGGAATGGTCAAACTTGCAACCGAATCGGCTGCGTCGCAATCGATCCAGCTGGAGAACCTGCAGTTACACTTTCTCTCATTTATTGATGCTATAACTTCTATTAATCATGGGAGTCCGATCATTTCTAGTTATTAAATTATTGAGGACATTTTTGGCTTGTTAGTAAAGGGTTCCTAGCTATATAATGCACCTAGACTTAGTAGTTTAGTGTGACACATCCAAAAGAGTAATAGACTTGCACCAAGGCTATTACCAACCCATATTATTCATCCCAAAAGTCATATCTTTACTGTAAAACGTCCAGGAGCGTGGTGAGACCAATTCTCAACCATTGTGTAATCATTTGGAGTTGTACGGTTAATCTAAGACGATTGGAGGCATGTGGTTGCTATAGTTCCACAATTTTCTAGTTCTTGTAATCCGAAGTTTAGGTATTCTTATGAACTTTGTCATAAATCTCTATTCTATTGAATTATATGAATTACATTGTTACTACTTGTGTTATGTTATGATTTTCATGGAGTAATTCTTGAATATACTTGTGTGTAAGGATGTAGGCAATTGTAGGAGTGTTCTTATATCTGATGCATGTAAATGATCTTGTTTAATGAGTTTGTTGGAAAAACTACTAGTCTTGTTTCATTTGTTGGTAAAACATTTTCGAGATAAAGGACCGAAAGGATTTCTCTTATGTTTTATTCCAAAACGTTAAGTGACAAACTAGTATGGGGATATGGTGATTGACACTCATCATATTTACTTGTTAAAACAAGACTAGAAACGATTTCATCACGAAAGGTTGAAAGAGTCGTAGGAACAAGTTGAATAAGAATCTTTTACAAACAAATGGATTTTCTAAAGAATAATCATTGGGCTAAGGACCGAAAAGATTACCTATGTGTTTTTATTCTTAAAATGATTTTACAAAACATAAACCATGGATTGGAAATCATTTGCTTATTATTTGTGCATTGCATCAAGTTTACACCAAGCTCTCATGAACACTCTTTATAATTGACTATGGACTTCACACAAGTATATGTTTCTCTAATTTGGATTTTTATAAAAGCAACACTTTGAAGGAAGCCTTGACAAGCTTTCTTGTCTCAAACACTTTAACAAATTAAAACGCAAATCCCTTGGGACGAACTCGACTTACCCACCTTTGCTATCACGAACGAGTATACTTGCTCGTATGTGTTAAAGTAATTACCCGGATAAATCGTGTTTATAAATTTTAAAACTTGCACACGGTTGAGCACATCAAGTTTTTGGCACCGCTGCCGGGGATTTGAGTTGTTTTTGATTTGTTACTTTCTGTATATTTGATAGTATTTGAGTTTGGTTTCAAGTGTTTAAAAAAAAAAGTTTGGTTTTTCAACCAACCGATCGGCTGCGCAAGGAACCGATCCGGTTGGTCCTCTCGGTAAAGATTTATGTTTTTCTTTTTTCTAGTTTCTTGATAATCTAGTGTTTTATGTTTATGTTTTTAGCTTATTTCCTGTTATTTCTAATTTTTTAGGCTAGTTTAGATGCTTGCTTATGATTGTTATTATTATTTTTAGATTTTTGGTTATATTATCTTTAGTTTTATTTAAGTTCTAATTAATTATGTCTTGCTTAGTTTAATGATTTTCAGTTTTAGGAGTTTTAGTTAGTTATAATGATTAGTTAATAAAGTCTAGTTAATGTTTGTTTATGCTTAATTAGTATAGTTAATGTTTTTAATTAATAGGTAAATGAGAGTCACATTTATTAGAGTTAAGTTTTAGTTAATTGTCTTTTATTAATTTTTAATTATTAATATATGTAAATATAAAAATAAAAAAATAAAAAAAAATCTGGAAATTCACTCCAACCGATCGGTTGGAACCCGTAACCGTTTCGGCTGGGTGAAATTGGTCTGGACGCATACCACCAACCGAATCGGTTGGAGGGCCAACCGATCCGGTTGGAGCTCTCGTTAACATTTTTTTTATTTTCTTAATTTCAAGTTTTAGCTTTTGTTTTTAGTCTTAATAAGTGTCTTTACCTTTTTAGAATGTATTTCTATAGTTTGTTGATTGTAACTAACTCTAACGCTAATAATTTGGATGATTTGTTTTTGTCTTGTTTTGTTTTGCTTAGATAAGTTTGATATGGATAGTTTGAGTGGTATTTTCGAGTATCTTCGCAATCTGGATGAGATGTTCAAGGATACCGGTAGTTCTTTGGAGAAGATTGGAAACATCTTGGAGGAGAGTAAGAAAGAGTTAGCCGTTGGAACGGAATGTTTGAAAGAAGTTGGGGAAAATAAAGTTCATATTCCCAAGAAGAATAAGTGTAGAATCCATGGATCTGGACTCAACTAGGGTATAGGCAATATTGATTGATTAGATGCACAGCGGAATAACAATAACACAATCAATATCACTAATAATGTTTTATTTATTGAATATAAAAACTATTACTACTACTACTACTACTAGACGCTCTATGCGTTTTCTTAGACTCTCATTGGAGAAGTCTAGTATGAATTGATGAAAAGGATGAATCATAAGCTAGACGCCTACCCTCTTTATATAGTAGAGGGAGGTTACATGAAACCTAATCATAGCTTACTATGAAAGCTATCTAACTATTACATAATAAGCCCTCGTTGTTTATTCTTTCTTCATTCTTGCTTGTAGTTTTGTAATCATCAAATCTGCAATTCCCAACAATCTTCCCCTATTTGATATTACAAAACAACCTGTATGAAGAAACAATGCTAAAACATGTCATCACAAATAATAAGCTGCACATCATGAATCTTCTTCCCCTTTTTGTAATCATCTAATAGGGGTCTTGTGCAACTCGTAGACGCTTCCCCTCAAGTGATGCATGAAGATGGTAAATATATAAACAATAAGCTTCCCCTTAAAAATACACTAACCATCTCTTATTTATTTATTTATTTATTAAACAAAAGAAAGAAAGCGCAGCACCAGAAAAATCAAATCAGCAGCAAAATAGTCTACCAGTAGGAACGGAGAACCAGTAGGAACACCAACGCAGATGTCTTATATCTTGTACTATCCATGTGACTCCAAATCTTGATAAACCCTCAAATATGAGACACTGAGCTCTATAATGTAACTCGTTAAAGTGATAGCAAATGTGAGCATTAAGCACCTTTAATCTGTATATCACACCCCTTCACTAACACTGAGCACTACAACGTAACTCCTTAAAGTGTTAGCAAATGTGCGCATTAAGTATCTTTAGTCTGTAGATCTCACCCCTTCGCTAGATTTATCAAGTCTTTGTCACACCATTAATTTACGAACAAGTTATTTCCAAAGTGTCTCTGCTCACTTTGAGATATGATAAGACACGCACCTGATCAACCAGTAGGAACTCCAGAACAATCAGCAACAACCGATCAGCAGAAACCAATACTACCAGCAGGAACTAAATAAGCAATCAGCAGGAACCGACCAGCAGGAACCACTATCAGTAGGAACCGATCAGCAACAACCGATACTTGAATAACATTAAATATGTCGGTCCCACCATCCGAACCATCCGAATATGTTGCTTCTGTTTGACAACAGCAAAACCCAGTAGATCTGCTTTCTGCCTGCTGCTTCTTTCAAACCTGCTGCTTTAGATCAATTAGGGTATAAACCTTAATCAGAGGAAAACCTTATAAACCCTAGATCGAGAGCCACGAGGCTATGATACTAAATGTAGAATCCATGGATCTGGAGTCAACTAGGGTATAAGCAATATTGATTGATTAGATGCACAGCGGAATAAGAATAACACAATCAACATCACTAATAAGGTTTTCTTTATTGAATATAAAAAGTATTACTACAACTACTACTACTAGACGCTCTATGCGTTTTCTTAGACTCTCATTGGAGAAGTCTACTATGAATTGATGAAAAGGATGAATCATAAGCTAGACTCCTACCCTCTTTATATAGTAGAGGGAGGTTACATGAAACCCTAATCATAGCTTACTATGAAAGCTATCTAACTATTACATAATAAGCCCTCATTGTCTCTTCTTTCTTCATTCTTGCTTGTGGTTTTGTAATCATCAAATCTGCAATTCCCAACAATAAGGTAGTGATTTCACGCAATCACCTCTCACAGGGTACGACTCACCTTTCATGAGGTTTGGAACACCTTGTAGTGTTGAAGGAGTAAGTGCTTGGGATGCTCAGCTTAACATGGCATATGGGGACAACTACATTGTGGACAAGGTACTTGACAAAATTGGCCATGTTCGGCTAGATTATGAAGGCTATGGAAGGAAAATTGTCAAGAATCTTTGGATCAATATACATGGCCATATCTTTGAGGCTGATTTTGTGGTTTTAGAAGAAGGTAATGCGGACGAACCGGATGTTTGTTTTGGACGTGATTTCCTCGTGACGACTAAGTGCCAATTGGACTTTGCTCTAGGTGAATTGAGAATTAATATTACGGATTTGGAGGAAGAGAATAATGTGAACGACATGCTCGCGGAGTTGTGTGAAAACATAGAGTATAGGAAGAAGGAAAATGTGGATGTTGTGAAGATGGGAAATGCAAGTAGGAAGAAGACCTCATCGAATAAACTCACTCCAACCACTACCACCACCAAAAGCCATGATTACACACCATCACCACCAAATTCACCAAACACCTTTAAGCCTTTGACACAAGAGCAAAAGGAGGCCATTCTAGAAAACCTAGAACAAAAATTCCTTGAGCTTAATGAAAAGAAACCCGTGATCGAAGTGTTACAAGATTATGTTGTTTACTGCAAGAAACTCGATGTGGTAATGTTGGCTAGAGCACATTTGGAAGACAAGAACCTTACGGATGAAGATAGGGATAGAATTTTGTTTCGGGGGATGCCGAGGAAGGAGAGTGACCCGGGTAACTTCGTTCTACCAATAAAAGTTAATGGTACCACTCCGGTTTATGCTTTGGCGGACACCGGATCAAGTGTCAATGTGATGCTATATCCGCTATTTAAGAATTTGGGGCTAAGCAATCCTCAACCAAATCAATCAAAGCTAACAATAGCCGATAACTCTCAAGCTAAGGCTTTGGGATAAGTTAAAAATATGAGGGTACAAATCGGATATCAACCTTATTTAGCCGATTTCCTTGTCTTGGATATTCCGGTCGATAAAAGTTTGCCTCTTTTACTTGAAAGACCTTTTCTTCGAATGTGGAGCTATAATAGACATGGGGAGGGGGACTATGACCATTGATGACGGAATTGCCAAGCAAACTTACTATCCCAAACCAAGGGGTAAAGTTTTAGAGTTCATGGAGGACTTGGAAATTTTGGGTGTGGATGATTTGACTTGTTTTGAAGTGGGGCGTGATGCCCAAGGAAATGCTATGTATGGACCACTTGCCCCACCATACTTTCATCTAGAAGATGAAATGGAACTAGAACTTGCAATGGAAGCTTTTTAAAACCCGTTTAAGAACATTATTGTGTATAAAAAGCTTACGGACTTCCTAGGATCCTTGCCCATGCAATTGAAAAACTTGGAGTGGGACCCGAAGGAGCGAGTGTATATAAAAGAGAAGAAGGTGATGGGGAATGGCATGTAAAATTCGACATACTATGCCCAAGTGGAAGGAGATTTGTTAGAAAATTCAAGACCCATGAGACATATCGTGAGTTAACGGAAAAATTTCAAAGCGAGGATATCTTGAAACATGAATATTTTGAGGGGTGATGAAGAGTAGAACACCGCAATAATAACAAGCACTTGTTTGCTTGATCTTCATCTTTTGATGAAATTTACTTTTATGCATGATTCCTCCCGAACTACCTTCTTTTATTTCTCCGTCACACTTATCAACCGCTTGTGTACGGTCAACCGTAACAGATGATAAAAGGGCGACAACCCGGGAGAGAATGATAGTTTACCAAGGATTAAAATATCCTTGGATCGTTTATGTCCTGGCGAGGCGTGACATTCTGGTACAATGACTTGTGAATTGTTGAAAATAATATTAGTATAGAAAAAACAGGAATCTGATTGACTAACACTAGGAATGTGAATAGTAATAGCTCATCACGCCTATATAGTTAAAACGCATAATCGAAACCTAAAAATATAAAGATATAAACGTCGTTTAACTTAGATTAAACGTAAACGCATAAAAACAAATCGATTATAACTATAGTAGGGATTTGCATGTCTTAGCGACTTAAATGCAAATTAAGAAAATTAAAAAGTTAAAATCTATTAAATAAATGCTATCACTATATTTACAATGATGCTTTTGTGATTTTATAAAATAAAATAACTTAAATAAACTATTTAAACTAAAACGTAAACTCAAATTATCTAAAAACTAGATTTAAAATGAAAACGAGCGTTATTAATAAAAATTACGCTGGAGCGCAAGCAAAAACGTAAAATTTATGAAATAAAAGTCCTACGAGTGTAAAACTAATTTTATTACGTACTAAATGACAAAAGAAAATTTTGAAAAAAAAAAATTATATTTTTTTGACTTTTATATTTTTTATTATGAATTAATTACTAAAAACACTAATTAAATGTTTAAAAATACTAAAACAAATGAGAAAAATCAAACTTTTACGGAAAATACTTTATACTAATACAAGACTAAGAAAATGAAAAGGATGAAAAGCGTTTCAAATAAGTCGGAAATAAGCCATTAATCTCGTATAAGCTTATTGAACAAATAAGGGTTATGTATTAAATTGTGTAAGATATGACCAAGACAAGTCCCAAGGCGAATGGCTTACGTGTACACACTAAACACACTCATAAGGGGAGGTCTCGGGTTCGAGCACGCCACCCCTTTTGGTAAACATTTTATTTTTTGATTTTCTTTTGCAAAACTGTACATTAAGTAAAAATATGGAACTTTAACAAAACCAACTTATCCAAAACTTGGAAATAAGCTCTGGCGACTTATTTCCACAACAATAATAAATAAGCTCAAACTCCTAAATAGAAGCTATCACTTATAGTTAAAGGGTCTTATTGGTTTTTCGATTATAAACCGAGTATATACAAGTATTATACATATTTAATGAAAAGAGAACTTTACAAACTTGAAAATAAGCACATTATAAGCTTATGAGTCCAACAGTTGAGCTTTTGGCTTGACTGTTGGAACTCAAGCTTAAAATAAGCTTGAAATAAGCTATTCACAGGAAATAAAAGGGAAAAATATATTTGTACAAGTATAATATACATATATGAACAAGCTTATGCACTGGAAATAACTTATAAGCTCAGAATAAGCAAATAAGCAATTCCCAATACACTGCAGAACCAAACAGACCTGCATACCTTTTGAATTGCAAATTAAGCTAAGAGTATAAGCTCAAAATGGCAAAATAGGAATTGGAGTAGCAAGCTGGGCTGGTGAGGATTCCAAAAAGCTAAAGATAAATCTGTGAGAATCACAGATTAGCTTTTGAGGGGCTTATTAAAATCCTACTAATTGACTGAGTAGACTTATATACTCAGTTATGGGACAAACAAAAAGTTCACTGCAGCCCTTATTAATAAGCTGTAATGTGAAATTTAAGTACTGGATCAAAGAGCTGGGTGGATGAGCTTAACATAAAGCTAAAACACACAAGCTCTAGATCACTAATGAGCTTCTGAGAGGCTTGTGGAAATGGTGTAATACCACTGAATTGCTCAGGGGTATGTTGTGAGTGGGCAAACACAAGCTCTCAAATCTTTATCCAATAAGCTCATGAGAGCTCAACAAACACAGAAACATTGAGTATGACTAGTTAGCATAACATGAAACTAAAAATCACCAGCTCAAGCTTAAGGAGGAACTTTTCATTAGCTTTTGAAAACAACTCCACCTCCACTGTTTGCTTCAGTGGAAGGAGTAAGATGGGACAAAAAGGTTGGAATGATTAAGCTACTTAGATAAGCTAAAAATGTAAAAACAAGCATGAATATAACAACTAGGCTAGAAGGGCTACACAAATCAGTAAATTGCACAAGCTATGGTCAAATCCACAAGCTTTTGCAGACTCATGAACTTGACAAAGATAAGTCGTGGTGAGGCATAGTTTTTAAACAGTAGCTAAAATAAGACTAAAATAAGCAATTTATAAGATGAGTAAAAGCAAACTAGTATTTTTCTAATTAAGATAAGCAACAAAATTTTAATATCCTAGAAGGATTTAAGCTAAATCTCAATAATGAACACACACTAAAATTCTAGATTCTATTCAAAACTGACCAAGCTGAAATTTGACTTTTTGAGTTTTATGATCAAAGTTGACTTTCATCAACTTTGATCTGAATTTAATCACTGATTAAGACATAATAAGCTGTAAGAACATGAAATAAACAAAAATAATCAACATTTAAACACATAAACATGATTTCAAGTTCTATCAACCTCTAAATTCTCATAATGAGACCATCAAGAGTTAATTGACATTCTACCATGCTAAACTCATTAGTTAAGGTTTAGCGAGTGTAATAGGACATATAGATAGTAACTCGGACAAGAACAACCACAAATACACTCATACACACGCCTAACCCATAGAACCAAACAACCTTTAAATGAACATAAATTGAACTTTTCAAAGCAAATCACTGTGTAAACCCAATCTCTACAATCCAGAGAATCCAAAGTGTCAAAATGGATCTTTTTTAGCATAAACAAATAGTCACAAAAGTCTATACCTATGATTATCAAAAATGGACATATTGACAGTCAATTTGGTTTTCAAAGTAAATTTCAAATTCAAAACATAAGTACCAAAGATTACATTAAATATTGACTAAGAAACATAAAACAAACTCAGAAACAAGAAATCAAAGCAAAACAACAACAACAATAGTAAATTGCAAAATTGGAAAATAAAGCTTACAATTGAGAGAAACTGAGAACAAGAATACCAATGAACCAAACCATAACCTATAACCTCCCCGAGGCACTAATACCATGGCAATCCATTATGAACCATGCTCCAGCGTAATCACCCAAGAACATTGATTTTGATTTTCATTGTATTTTCTCTATTTTTTTATGATTTTGGTTTTAAAGACTACAATTGATTAAAGGTTTCTAAAAGCTTAAACAAGCTTTGTCGAGAGCTTATGTGATCTAATAGAGTCCAATAACAACAATAATCCAACAAAAAGTAAATGACATGAAAATTAAAGGTAACTTGAAAATTTGAAATGTAAAGATGACTTGCATTAAAGCGTAGAATGATATTTCATTACACTAATTTGAGTTCCATTACACTAATAAAACTTGTAAATGACAAGAAATAAAGAAAGCAATAAAGGTTACACTACATGATTAAGCTAAGTCTAAGTGACAATGGCCTAAGGCCAAGGTGTTTTTTTCTTCTTTCTTTTCTCTCTTTTATAGTCTCGATGTCTTGGAGACCACTCCTAAGTCTTTTCTTTCAATCTTGACCCTTGATGATGTCCAATTGATCTCGACCATTTAAAACACTTTTGGCGCCAAAGTCTTATTTGACACTTGAGGCGGTTTGGATGCAATTAATGCATCTTGTATGCTTGTAGAGGTGGAGGAACAAGTTGAGAAGCTTTTGAGCTTGGGGTCAAGTAGGTTGAGTTGCAGCAGAAAAACAGGGGAAAGGGTGAAAAGGTTGCTTGTGAGATGGTGGGGAAGCATTTAATGAGGTGTGGGATAGGTTTGTGAGGTGGAAGGGAGTAGGGTATGAGCTGTGGAGACAGGTGGAGGGGTGGGGAAACCACTGGTTTTGCGATTACAGGTGTGGGAGAAGAAGGTCTACAATGTAGGCGGTTTTTCATTTAAAAGATGGGCTGGGTTGTGATGTTGGGCCAGCAGTTGGGTTTAGTGGATTTGGATTTGGTTTGGTTATTAATATAAGCCCAAGGACCAAATGTGTAATATTCTGAAAGTATAGGGGCTGATTATGACAAGTTCCCATGTTATATTCAAGGACCAAACATGCCAAATATAATAAACTAAGGACCATATATGAATTTATTTTCATTTTTAAACTTAAAAGGACCTTAATTGTCATTTTGGATTTTGAGGACTAAAAGTGTAATTTCCCAAAAGTTTATCAAAATGTTCCAAATTTTCAATCATGCATAGTACAAGGGTATTATTTGTAAAATTCAAGTTTAGAATACCAGGACCATTTTGCCAATTTTGTAACTCGAGGGTAAAATTGCCATTTTGTGTAAACTTTCATCCGTGGATCATTTGTGAATATTTTGGTTTCCCAAGGATTTAAGTTGACTTTTCATTCATTTAAAACATTTAAGGACTAGTTTTGCCAATTTGTGTAACTCCGTGGACCGAAAACGACAATTGTTGTGAAATTGATCATTTTTCACTTGTTTTCAATCTTTTGTACTGAATCACATAAAAACACATTTCAATGATATTTGTAACATTTTGTGAGTCATTTGTGTGTTTTTGGTTGTTTTGTGGGATAGTATAAAATATATGTGTAACTAGACACATATCAAATCCCCCACACTAAACTATTGCTAGTCCCTAGCAATCTTTTATGTAAAATTAATGGATTTGAAAACTCTTTACCAAAAGCCATCACTTCGAGTAGCCAAATGTTTCAGTTCAAGTAAGAACCTTGGTACATCGATAACCAAATGATTTTGAGCAAATCATAAGTCAGAAACGGATTTGATGTGTCTTTACCGTGTCGTACCATTCGGACTAGCCAACTCTTAGATAAATTATCAATATTATCTTTGGTGAGCCGATTACCAATTATGGATTTTCCATCGCCTTTACCACAAGCCATAACCTTGCGGGCTAGCCAACTCTTCACTTTTTAGGATATGGTGAGTTGAGAACCATACAATTTTGGGCAAATGCAAGCCATAAACGGATTGAGATATCTTTACCAAGAGCCGCTTTGCACCGGATTAGCCAATCCTTTGTGTGTTAGACATGGTGGATGATTACCATTTGTTGTGTTTAGTACATAGTACTTCCACTAAAAAAAATTTAAAATTTGGCCATTTGGGGAAAAGGGACTAAAAGGGTACATTTATGATCAAATTCGCTGCAATTTCCACACTTAGAAATGAATATTGTCCTCAATATTCAAAGTCCCATATTATGCCGAATCCTTGAACTTAAAAAGATAACATTACTAGCTAAGTGTAGAAACACAACAATTATTCTCTTTTTTAATATTTACAATTTTCAACGCTTTTATATATATATACAACAGGTGGGGTATTACCCCCACACTAAGGTGGTAGAAAGGGAAAAGATGAATATGGGTGAAAACCCATATTGAATGGCTTGTTTTTGATAACCAAGTCACTAGCTTGACTTGACCCCAATTAAATTGTTCATGGGAAGTAGAGTGATTGCCACCAAAGTTTGGGTGAGAAATTGGAGTGGGATTGCCACTACAATTATGAATAATCATCACTAAGATGAGTCTAAGAATCTTAAAAAGAAACTCGAAAAGGCGAGAAGAATCTTTTGATTTTAATTTTATAATGTTTTGTATTTTTAATTTTATATATATATGTACAAAAGAAAGAAAATTCCTTACAACCGCCTCTAAAGGGAATCTGGTCCGACAGAGCTCAAGAATCAGAAACACCAACAACCAAATGTTGTAATCGAGGGACTCATCAAACCGCAAGTTGTGTGCAAAGGAAAAATGTTTTGTATTTTATATTGTTTATTGAAAAGAAATATGATACAAGATAAGTAATCACTACCTCCTGTGCTTGTGTCGTTTACCACGCAAGCTAATCACTGTGAATGATTAATCGTAATAAACATGTCCCGACGGCCCGGTGGTTGAATGATAAGGTTTAATATACAAACAAGGATAGGTATTTCAACAAAATACAAAATACAAGTCATAATACGTATACACAGCTCCCGGCAACAAGCGCAAAATTTGATTCCTCCCGAACTACCTTCTTTTATTTCTCCGTCACACTTATCAACCGCTTGTACGGTCAACCGTAACAGATGATAAAAGCGGCGACCGGGAGAGAATGATAGTTTACCAAGGATTAAAATATCCTTGGATCGTTTATGTCCCGGCGAGGCGTGACATTCGGTACAATGACTTGTGAATTGTTGAAAATAATATTAGTATAGAAAAAGCAGAATCGATTGACTAACACTAGGAATGTGAATAGTAATAGCTCATCACGCTATATAGTTAAAAACGCATAATCGAAACCTAAAATATAAAGATATAAACGTCGTTTAACTTAGATTAAACGTAAACGCATAAAAACAAATCGATTATAACTATAGTAGGGATTTGCATGTCTTAGCGACTTAAATGCAAATTAAGAAAATTAAAAGTTAAAATCTATTAAATAAATGCTATCACTATATTTACAATGATGCTTTTGTGATTTTATAAAATAAAATAACTTAAATAAACTATTTAAACTAAAACGTAAACTCAAATTATCTAAAACTAGATTTAAAATGAAAACGAGCGTTATTAATAAAAATTACGCCTGAAGCGCAAGCAAAAAGCGTAAAATTTATGAAATAAAAGTCCTACGAGTGTAAAACTAATTTTCTTACGCACTAAATGACAAAAGAAATTTTTGAAAAAAAAAAAAAAAAATATATTTTTTGACTTTTATATTTTTTATTATGAATTAATTACTAAAAAACACTAATTAAATGTTTAAAAATACTAAAACAAATGAGAAAAATCTGAAACTTTTACAGAAAATACTTTATACTAATACAAGACTAAGAAAAATGAAAAGGATGAAAAAGCAGTTTCAAATAAGCTGGAAATAAGCCATTAATCTCGTATAAGCTTATTGAACAAATAAGGGTTATGTATTAAATTGTGTAAGATATGACCAAGACAAGTCCCAAGGGCGAATGGCTTACAGGTACACACTAAACACACTCATAAGGGGGAGGTCTCAGGTTCGAGCCTGCCTACCCCCTTTTTGGTAAACATTTTATTTTTTTGATTTTCTTTTTGCAAAACTGTACATTAAGTAAAAATATGGAACTTTAACAAAACCAACTTATCCAAAACTTGGAAATAAGCTCTGTGGCAGCTTATTTCCACAACAGTTGGCCAAATAAGCTCAAACTCCTAAATAGAAGCTATCACTTATAGTTAAAGGGTCTTATTGGTTTTTCTGATTATAAAACTGAGTATATACAAGTATTATACATATTTAATGAAAAGAGAACTTTACAAACTTGAAAATAAGCACATTATAAGCTTATGAGTCCAACAGTTGAGCTTTTGGCTTGATCGTTGGAACTCAACTAAAATAAGCTTGAAATAAGCTATTCACAGAAATAAAAGTGGAAAATATATTTGTACAAGTATAATATACATATATGAACAAGCTTATGCACTGGAAATAACTTATAAGCTCGAATAAGCAAATAAGCAATTCCCAACACTGCAGAACCAAAATGACTCTGCATACCTTTTGAATTGCAAATTAAGCTAAGAGTATAAGCTCAAAATGGCAAAATAGGAATTGGAGTAGAAGTCAATGGTGTGAGGATTCCAAAAGCTAAAGATAAACTGTGAGAATCACAGATTAGCTTTGAGGGCTTATTAAAATCCTACTAATTGATCGAGTAGACTTATATACTCGCCATGGACAAACAAAAGTTCACCGCAATTTTATTAATAAGTCAGAATGTGAAATTTAAGTAATCGGATCAAAGAGTCGGGTGGATGAGCTTAACATAAAGCTAAAACACACAAGCTCTAGATCACTAATGAGCTTCGAGAGGCTTGTGGAAATGGTGTAATACCAATCGAATTGCTCGTGGGTATGTTGTGAGTGGGCAAACACAAGCTCTCAAATCTTTATCCAATAAGCTCATGAGAGCTCAACAAACACGAAACATTGAGTATGACTAGTTAGCATAACATGAAACTAAAAATCACCACTCAAGCTTAAGGAGGAACTTTTCATTAGCTTTTGAAAACAACTCCACCTCCACCGCTTGCTTCAAAGGAAGGAGTAAGATGGGACAAAAGGTTGGAATGATTAAGCTACTTAGATAAGCTAAAATGTAAAACAAGCATGAATATAACAACTAGGCTAGAAGGGCTACACAAATCAAGAATTGCACAAGCTATGGTCAAATCCACAAGCTTTTGCAGACTATGAACTTGACAAAGATAAGTCGTAGTGCGAGGCATAGTTTTTAACAGTAGCTAAAATAAGACTAAAAATAAGCAATTTATAAGATGAGTAAAAGCAAACTAGTATTTTCTAATTAAGATAAGCAACAAAATTTTAATATCCTAGAAGGATTTAAGCTAAATCTCAATAATGAACACACACTAAAATTCTAGATTCTATTCAAACCCACCAAGTCGAAATTTGACTTTTTGAGTTTATGATCAAAGTTGACTTTCATCAACTTTGATCCGAATTTAATCAACGATTAAGACATAATAAGTCAAAGAACATGAAATAAACAAAATAATCAACATTTAAACACATAAACATGATTTCAAGTTCTATCAACCTCTAAATTCTCATAATGAGACCCACAAGAGTTAATTGACATTCTACCATGCTAAACTCATTAGTTAAGGTTTAACTGAGTGTAATAGGACATATAGATAGTAACTCGAGACAAGAACAACCACAAATACACTCATACACACAGCCTAACCCATAGAACCAAACAACCTTTAAATGAACATAAATTGAACTTTTCAAAGCAAATCACATGTAAACCCAATCTCTACAATCCGTAGAATCCAAAGTGTCAAAATGGATCTTTTTAGCATAAACAAATAGTCACAAAAGTCTATACCTATGATTATCAAAATGGACATATTGATGATCAATTTGGTTTTCAAAGTAAATTTCAAATTCAAAACATAAGTACCAAAGATTACATTAAATATTGACTAAGAAACATAAAACAAACTCAGAAACAAGAAATCAAAGCAAAACAACAACAACAATAGTAAATTGCAAAATTGGAAAATAAAGCTTACAATTGAGAGAAACTGAGAACAAGAATACCAATGAACCAAACCATAACCTATAACCTCCCCTGAGGCACTAATACCATGGCAATCCATTATGAACCATGCTCCAAGCAGAATCACCCAAGAACATTGATTTTTGATTTTTCATTGTATTTTTCTCTATTTGTTTTATGATTTTTGGTTTTAAAGACTACAATTGATTAAAGGTTTCTAAAAGCTTAAACAAGCTTTGTCAGGAGCTTATGTGATCTAATAGAGTCCAATAACAACAATAATACAACAAAAAAGTAAATGACATGAAAATTAAAGGTAACTTGAAAATTTGAAATGTAAAAGATGACTTGCATTAAAACTGTAAATGATATTTCATTACACTAATTTGAGTTCCATTACACTAATAAAACTTGTAAATGACAAAGAATAAAGAAAGCAATAAAGGTTACACTACATGATTAAGCTAAGTCTAAGTGACAATGGCCTAAGGCCAAGGTGTTTTTTTTCTCTCCGTTTTTCTCTCTTTTATAGTCTCGGTAGTCTTGGAGACCACTCCTAAGTCTTTTCTTTCAATCTTGACCCTTGATGATGTCCAATTGATCTCGACCATTTAAAACACTTTTGGCGCCAAAGTCTTATTTGACAACTTGAGGCGGTTTGATGCAATTAATGCATCTTGTATGCTTGTAGAGGTGAGGAACAAGTTGAGAAGCTTTTTGAGCTTGGGGTCAAGTAGGTTGAGTTGCAGCAGAAAAAGCAGGGAAAGGGTGAAAAGGTTGCTTGTGATGGTGGGAAGCATTTAATGAGTGGGATAGGTTTGTGAGGTGGAAGGAGTAGGGTATGATTGGAGGCATGTGGAGGTGGAAACCACCGGTTTTGCGATTACAAAGGGAGAAGAAGGTCTACATGTAGGCGGTTTTCATTTAAAAGATGGTAAGGTTGTGATGTTGGGCCGTTGGGGTTTAGTGGATTTGGATTTGGTTTGGTTATTAATATAAGCCCAAGGACCAAATGTGTAATATTCTGAAAGTATAGGGGCTGATTATGACAAGTTCCCATGTTATATTCAAGGACCAAACATGCCAAATATAATAAACTAAGGACCATATATGAATTTATTTTCATTTTTAAACTTAAAAGGACCTTAATTGTCATTTTTGGATTTTGAGGGACTAAAAGTGTAATTTCCCAAAAGTTTATCAAAATGTTCCAAATTTTCAATCATGCATAGTACAAGGGTATTATTTGTAAAATTCCAAGTTTAGAATACCAGGACCATTTTGCCAATTTTGTAACTCGAGGGTAAAATTGCCATTTTGTGTAAACTTTCATCCAGGATCATTTGTGAATATTTTTGGTTTCCAAGGATTTAAGTTGACTTTTCATTCATTTAAAACATTTAGGGACTAGTTTTGCCAATTTGTGTAACTCGTGGACCGAAACGACAATTGTTGTGAAATTGATCATTTTTCACTTGTTTTTCAATCTTTGTACTGAATCACATAAAACACATTTCAATGATATTTGTAACATTTTGTGAGTCATTTGTGTGTTTTGGTTGTTTTGTGGTTTAGATAGATAAAATATATGTGTAACTGCACATATCAATGATTAGTGAAAGGTGCTTAGCGTGCGTGTCAAAACATTAGTGAAGAATGCTAAAGGTGTCAAGGCAGAGGCATTAGTGAAAGTTTCAAGCATTGTGTCAAAGGCATTAGTGAAGGATGCCTATGAATCAAATCAAGTGGCATTAGTGAAGAATGTCTGGGTCGTATAATCGATGAGGTGCATCGTTATACATATAGTGATTGTTTATATTCAATGATGTTGATATCCTTGATGGTGTTGTAATAAGGTTGGTCTCTTTTGGGATTAGGATTGGTGTAGTGTTGGGTAGTAGTTCCTCCATTCTAATGGAACTCGGTACTTAGCCTAATCTGGGATAAAGGGTAGGCTACGTTGTGGTAGGTGTGGTTCACCTTGGTGTGAAAGAACCCGGTGGTTAGCCTAGTATGCGGAAAAAGAGTTGGCGACGTTGTGAAGGCTTCTCCGCCATAAGGAGTTGGTGTCGTGTAGTGATTACGAACTCTCGAATAAGTGACTCGGGGGTGGAGTAGGGCGAGGAAGGTGTCCTTGTGCCGAACCACTATAAATACTCGTGTCGTGGTTATGTGCTTCTTACTCTTTATCTTTCATTACACTTTTATATATCTATCTATCAACGTCAACATACACATCCAAATAGATTGACATAAGTCAATCTAAATATTTAAAGGAAGTTTTAAATTGGTAGAACTATTGAACCCCCTTCTAGTTTTCCACACAAATTATTGTTCTTAGGGTTTGACATCCGGATTTACCTAAGCTATATAACTACGATAGGGTATCTTGCTCTTTAGTGTGTAGATTAGACACATGGTATTTGACAAAAAATACAAAGATATTATAATTAGTTCTTACGGCATGTATTAAGTAACAAAAAGGTCAAGAAAAAAAAGTAGTGTAGCTTCATGTTGGCAAAGGGTGAATCTGGACGATTGGCATTTGTTTTTGAAGTGGAGTTTGATTCTTTGCCATGGCAAATTACACGAAATTAGTTGATGCATGTTCATGATGATGCAAGTTTGAGAGAGATTTTGTTAGAAACATTGACTCGATCCATACTTGTTATAGAAGATATTGATTATGACATATTGTCGAATCGGAGCGGGCGCTTCTTCTAATGGATCCGTCTTGATTATTCCAAGGTTTGTATTAGAAAACATCTCTTTTGCATCCTTTTTACATTACGATTAGTTGCATGTTGAGTGCAACTAAGGCCAATCATATGCCTTGCGTGTCTTTAAAAGGTGTCGCTAGAGTCGCATTATTTTACACTCTTGAACTTAGAGATTATCCATGAATTGTGAGAAATGCGACATACACACAACCCATAGATTGTTATAATTTAATGTGTCATGATTGACCAATTATCAAAAGTTATTCAAAATTCAAACCTTTATCTATAACAAAATTTCACAACATATACAATGTAAACTCACGTTAACACAACTAGTCACGTCCAAACAATAGCCAATTATAGATATGGGTAGCAAGGCTTGTTTCGATGGTAGGTTTAGAGATTGTAAACTTTCCTTTGTTGGAAAGTAAGATTGGTTAGGAGTTTACATGTATTTTCTAGCGAAGAATGCCTACAAGTTTATTACTCATTATCATTTAACAAACAGATGAAGTTTAGAATACTAGCATAATCAGTTTTGGATGTCTTGCTATACATCATAATTAACTTTGACATACACTAGTTCTTTTGTTTCACTTGTTATTTTGTAGTTCTCTTTATCATGGTTCTTAAACTTCATAGGCGGGTTTGTGGTCTTGTTGTGAGGATGAGCATCATTTCATCATATTTACCACAACCCACAAAGAAAACTTGATCCAACGTTGCTTGACCGGGGCGTATGGATGTGCGCATTCACATGTCATACCTCACATGGATAGATTTGAGACACTAGCTTCTAACTACCTCAACATCGAGGACCACCATTGGTGATTTGAAATCGGTGACTTGATTAAGTGCAATAAGGTGACACCGTGGAGGTGGTGAGGAACTCTTGAAATCGACAATGTGGAGATGGTACTCGAAGGGCTCGTGAATTATCTTAAGCGTAAAGGATAGAGGAAGATAAAAATATGAAATTAACGAGGGATTCTTGATCTGAGAGAATGGAATTCGTGAAGCTAAAGTGACAAAAATTTGATCGATCCATGCGTTGTTATTGTTGTTATTATTATTATTATTATTATTATTATTATTATTATTATTATTATTATTATTATTATTATTATTATTATTATTATTATTATTTATTTATTTATTTTTTTTTTTTTTTTTATCAACATCACTTTATTAGAAATTAATAGGATTTACAAGAAATTAGTGAGAAGCCGAGATACGATTTGGGCCCCAACTCCTCTAGCTATAGCAAAACAAATCCTACTAAAAATATGTGTAGCAACACACCCCGATGTCTTGAGTCACAGTACTTTCGGATCCTTGAGGTGGGGTTCTTGCATCCTTCAGGTTCTCCAAAGGAAGAGAATGAGAAAGGAGAAACCCATATCCAATATCTGTGCATTTAGCCTCATATTTGACCCGTTTACGTTCTTGACCTCAATCACCGCACTACAGGGAACAAAGTCAACCATACCGGTTTGCGTGGGAAACAAAACCATAGGATTACAAGAAATTAGTGGGGAGCCTCGAAACTATCGGGCTCCCGCGCCTTTAACAATAACAAAGCTAATCCCACGAAGATATGAGTAGCGACCGGCGCCCCAATATCTTGAGTTATAGAGAACTTCGGATCCGTTTGAGTAGGGTCACCGCATGACTTCAAGTTCCCCAAAGAGGAGAATGAGAAAGGGATGAACCCATATCCAATATCCGCATTTGGCTCCATAATTAACGTACTTACACTGCGGCATCGATACCACGGCTGGCATAAAATCAATCATACCGGTTTGCGTGAGGCCCCGTCGGTCGACACAAACATCTTGCCCTCCATCCAAGAATAGAGCAAGATATCTGGGCCGTAATACTTTCTCCCTTTCTCCACCCACTCGATGTCAACCTCTTTCTGATGAGACCACGGATTGAGCGAGATATCAACCAAAGTATCACGCACCATGTTGTGCCGATGTTTAATACCAATGGTGCCGGTAGCGACACAACTTGATCCCGTAAATATCCCATGAAAACTTTGGAGCGGTGAGCCACGACATCTGAGCGGAGAAAAAGGGCGCTGGCGATAGCATAATACACTCCACTGTAAGTCTTGGCATTCATAGTTTGTCTCGGTCGGATATCGAACCACCTAAGCCCGATCCGAGGTGTGGTCCTCCTTTCGAACTCTAGAGTGCCATCAGCCGAGGGATAGGCAAATGTCGATTGACCATTTGGGTAACACGTGTGAAATATATATCGCCAACTTCTTCACGAGTTTGGGGCGGCGATCTCATCCGGGTTACTCGGAAGGTCAATCTCCATTTCGCATTAAAAGCATTCAAGGCCTCCTCAAAGGAAGGTTCGGAGGTTACAATACCGGTTTTGAAGGAGCTTAGTGCATAGTTTGGTAGATTGGGTCTAGAAGCAAGGAATCGTGGTTTAAGGCATCCTTGCTTTGAATATACCAAGTTCCCCAAATATAAATGGCGGGGTTGCGACCTCCATTTCAATCACCAAATCCAGGCCCGAGCGATGTGTCGTTCGAGAGAAGAGCAGAGTGTATCAAGCATGAACATGAGCACGCTCAAAGACCGAGGAGAGCATATGCGCATAGAAAAGTATAACTTTGAAATGCCGGCACATGCGAAGGACTAACAACTCGCATTGGGGTCCTAAGCTTAGCAACATCGTCCATGAGCTCAATAGTCTTAGCAACCCTTTTCATAATGAGCTCACAACTAAAATCGAAGTCTATGCTAGCCGGCCCGCCCAATAATTTGACCCCATGCATCGGTCTAGCAATATTGGGCGGGAAAACACTGCAATCATGCTTACAGGGTCTACCTACGGCGAAAGACCTCGGTTTATCAACATTGAGGTGTAGGCCGCGTCGTGGTCCATCGACATAATAAGCTCTAGAGCCTTCCCCACTACCAAGGTATCTCCAATAATAGTACCATCGTCAAGGTACCAAGCTTGAAGGGAGACTAAAGAGTCTCTAATCTTGCAAATCAAGGGATGTAACACGAGCAAAGAGAAGAGGTCAGTGGATCACCTTGTTGTACTCCACAGTGCGACCATAGCGTGTGTTCCCCATAATATAATCTTCTTGGGCTAGCGTAACAAAACTCCACCCACTTGAAATGACGAGAACATAAGCGGTGATAAGGATTTAAAGGTACCATTTTGAGGGTCATTTAAGCCCTTAATTGATCACTTTTGTATCCGTTACTACCTAATTTCGTTCCTTTTCACTTTTTAGGTCTCTTGAAGGCAAATTCTTTGGAATGACACTTATTCGGACGAAAAGGTGTGAATACGAAGAAAATGGCCAAAGTCAAGAATCGAGACACTCGAGTTGCTTTGGCTGGAGGGGACGTCAGCTGCTAAGCTACTGACGCCGTCGCAAGATATCTTGAGACGACTCGGTGCCAAATTGCTTATTTACAAGTGATGACATCGGGTTTTAAAGAGTAGGCGTCATGACTCGGGCCTAGATTTGATCGAGACGGCGTCGGAAGATGAAGCCGACAACGGCACAACCATAAGGTGGCGTCGTCACAAGGCTGCAACATGTCGCATGCAAGTAGTGGATCTTGTTTTGGCCATAACTTTTGCATCGAACTCGGTTTAGGTGATTTAAAATCCCAGCAACGAGCAGAGAAAATCTACAGTTTGGTGAAAAAATCGTTGTGTGCGGCACTCTTTAGGTGTGGCCGTCACACTTCTGACATAAAATCGCCTATAAATATAACATTATAACTTCACTTTTGTAAGCCCTAAACCCTAAGTCGATTCGAGGGGTTTAGGTAGGTGTTCGACAACTTAAAGGTTTCAAACACTCTATAAACATCATGTAATGGTTTGTTTGTTAATCAAATCCTATGGTATGTCTTGATTATCATAATTGTTGCTTGCTCTTCATTAATTATGCTTGGCTAATTCACCTTGTGTTTGCTTATGATTGTATGAAACTTGTATATAATTAATTAGATCTTATTGATTTCTTAGTGATGCTTGTGTCTATCTTCATCATTAGGGGTGTGACAATTTCAATGAGTCTAATTAGTTTAGTTTATAATTCTTGCACCCTCTCATCTCTTGTTTGATTGGTTGTCTCTTATCTTAATTGTAATTAGCTTAGGAGTGCAACTAGGCTATCGTTGTGTTTAATACTTGATAAATCTTTGATAGTTTATGAATGACTTAGTGGTTTACGTTTACTAAACCCAAAGATAACCTTAAAGTTAGTTTATGAATGACTTAGTGGATTTCGTTTACAACACTTAAAGGTGATTTTAAAGAGTTAGGAATGCACGCTTACGACCTTAGAAAACACAACGTTAAGAATAAGGAAGTGACAATTCAACAATCAATAGGACGTGACAATTCGATGGGTAGAATTGGATAGCTAGAAAGGAGTAATACATCATAAGTAGATCGCTTCACGTTCTGGTAGACCCATAATTTAGTTAGTATCTTTTGGGATAGTTGACTAGCAACTAATTCCACCCTCCCTCAAAACCGAGATTCATAAAATATAAAAATACAAAATAATCATCCTCACCTTTAGACTTAAATCGACATACACTTGACCTAACGAAACTATTCCCTGAGAGAGCGATATCAATACCAGTGACTTACCCTAATACTACACTACGATTAGGTTCATGCATAGGGTGTTATAAAACTTGCTCGACGAAAAGAAGTTCCTTTGACCCGAGCGGCGTGTAGCGTTATCACGAACCTCCTGAGCATGACCTCACGGTCCGAGAAAGTTGAAAGCATTTTTCAAGTCCACCATAACATCGAGACCTTCCTCATTGCCTCGGTCCTCAATAAACCTATTCACGGCATGAAGGATAGCCTCCCCTCCGGGACCCCTGACACAAGCGTAGATCATTTAAATAACGATCTAAGGGTGGCCGATCATAGAAGCACCAACCTTGGAGACTAAGCGCCTCAAACGGTCCCCACGCAATGGGACGGATACCACCTCCGGGCTTGATCGGTGGTGTGGCGGGCACTAGCAATATACTCACCCAATGCCCTAGGGCATTTACCATCAAAAAGATTCACAACATGGGTGATAGAATCGATTAACTCAGCGGAAATAGCTACAACATGCCACTAAAACAATCAAAGGTGTTGGGCGTAAGCCATCTAAATCATAAGATGTACCACGGAAACTCTTGATCATATCACGGACCATAGCGGGAGATGCAATGAGGTTATGGTGGTCAAAGGTATATCCAGGAAGGAAGGAGCGAGCTTGAGCGATGTTTAGCTTTTAAGTCATCAAGATTTGTATCGTTATGCGACAACACAGAAGAAGAAAGAACTATGACGACAGCGATATAATGACCATCACAAATCTCCTCTTACATTTCTTGACATTCGTTCACCCATTCCATATTTTCCTCATCAATATTAGACCATGTGGGGATGGTTCAACTAAAATCTCTAAACAATGCAAGCTCCCATTAGTCGTACCAGGGTGAATGGCGTTAGCGATATATTCTTCTTGGCGTTTGGCGTCTAGTGGCGAACCTACACTCCATGTTACTCCTCGGGCAAAGGTTTTAAGGAGACAAAGAGGTAAGACTAATAGGTTAACCCAACAAGAAATGTCTCCGGTGTGCGATCACCTTATCAAGAGCTCCTTTCAATACGAGAGAATCCCAAACGACACCTTGAGGATAGATTTGACAGTATGCAACCTTTTAGAAAATAAAGTGTCAAGTAGGTGTGAGGTTAAAACCATAATGCTCCGCCATAATCGGTCTTCAACAAGAGCAGGAAGAAGGAGCGTGCGGTTTAACAAGGTCGAACAAAATGAATCTAACAACACCATCACCACAATCGAGGCGCAAAGTCGAGCCGTGCACTGCACTTAGAGCAGAGTTTGTCTTAAAACAAACCCCATAAAGCCGAGTCCCATTCGTTTCAAAGTAACCCGCTGCCTAAAAAGCGACAAGGTTAGTAGCGGAGAATGTTTGGTGGTTGCAATCGCATCCTTATTGAAATGATGATCACGAAGATGGTGATCAAGGAAGTTTTAGTGAGTCCATTGCCACTGCCATCAGACGACCCTCAACCAGCTGAAAGGACGGTTGAAAGCCTTAATAGCCATAAAACCAAAAGCGAGCATACGGATCGAACCACAAAACCAAGTAAATATCCTCTTTTTTTTTTTTTTTTTTTTTTTTTTTTTTTCTTTGTTTAAAAAAAAGGAAAAAGGATCTAAACCAAGTAAATATCCTCCTTATTATTATTATGATTATTATTATTATTATTATTATTATTATTATTGTTATGATTATGATTATTATGATTATGATTTAGGTAAAGGGATTATACCCCGGTGAACACCTTTAAAAACACATAATGACTATGTTTGGGACCTTGATCATTCAAATGCTTGATTAACATATAACCATGAATTAAGAGCATCAAAACAATAGAAAAAATGTTTTTAGTACAAACCTTGGGGTCATCATGGCGAGGTTCTATGGTCATAGCGTTTAGTATCTTCGATCTGGCGACATTACGCTACAATCAATATCTTGATCACCAATATGGATCGATTAACGTATATAACAATATATTTTCAAAGTTGAATCATCCTTAACATTTGATAACTTGTAAATCATATATATCAAATTTAAGGTAATTGGCCATAGCGACAATCAAGCTTGATTTTCTGTCCCGGTGGAGCATACAATAGATACCCTCGCTTCCATGCCTTCCCTACTTTCTTATAAAAATCCTCCTCTTTACAAACAAATCCAAATCATTAATAATCATCTTCTTTCGCTTAGGATCCATGGCCAATGTGTCGAAAGTTGACGGATGGTCGGTTTCATGGTTCGCTTCATATGTGGGTCTCTGCATACCTAGATTGTAGGGCATGAAGTTGCATCACTTTCTTCTGGTTTTAATTTCTTGAGATATAATTATTATTGAAGGCAAGTAAAGTAATTATAGCATCTTTGTAAGTTTTTCAAAATTTAGCTCTATGTATTTTCTCTCGTATATAGCTTCCACCATCTTCCTTGTGCCTTTCACCTTCTTAATAATTCCATGTAATTGGAATTCCTTCAAACGAATCTACCATCTACGTAACCGTACTAGTGGCGGGACAAGTGATCAAACATAGTGCGGAAGAGCATGATTGATGTTGTCATTGGCGCGTCGCGGATAACTGACGATGAAGTAGACGGCATCTGCTGCAAGCGTGAAACGCCATTTTGTGTATAGGGTTCTCACGAACAGAGGAGAAGGGTATGTATATTTTTACGATTCTTTTGCTTCTCGCGTTGCATTAAATATATTGTGCGACGTTGTAGATGTGAGCTAAAAGAAACACATCTATTCCTATTTTATTGGCAAAATCTTTGGTTCACTTTACCAATAAAATTGTTTCCTGATATTATTACGAGTCTTTCTTTGTAGTTCCTAATCTTTAGTTCCTTTAGCAATAGAATATATTGTATCCTGATATTATTACGAGTCATTCTTTCTAGTTCCTAATATTTAGTTCACTTATAACTTATAGAGTAAATTACACGTTAGATCTCTACACAAAGCATTCTGATTGAATGATTGGCGCGCAAGTAAAAAGCATGGGTTTTAATGCAACAGTCATGTGGCTGTAATCTAAAGTCGATGTCGATTTTTGTTATGCGATCGAGTATTTTAGTCAATACGTATTTATCTTAAATCCCATTCATTTAAAGACAAAGTCAATCAATGATTCTTTCATTTGCTTGGCCATCAATTAGATTAGATTAGATTAGTGGACATGAATATCCTGTAATTGTAATAGTGGTGCCGTCTGTCTGTCTGACTGATTGCCCACTTTGAACACACCACCAATGTCTGACTGATTGCCCACTTTGAACACACCACCAATCTCCGCCTATCTGCTAATAGTCTTCTTTTTGTTTGTTAAAATTATTACTTATTGTTTCTTGTTCCACTTTCACTTGAATTAATATCTCCTCATTTCAATTACTTGAAGTTAATTAATAATAATAAATGAATATCTTCTTCTTCTTTCTTCTTCAACAATAACACCAACCTCTCCCTAATTGAATTAATTTTAAAATGATCTGCTGCTGCAGCTGATGTGTTGAATCAGATCCTACACACAACATACTTGGATTACTTACTTTCTTTTAGTTTTATAACAATAAAGGACTCATTCATTATTTCAGGTGAGTTAATTTGCTTCTTATTAAAACAACTTATTTACTAATAATTACTACACTAGCTAGATCCCTTAATCACAACAAAGTACTCTTTTACTTGTATACCATAGGATAGGATCCCCAACTTAATATATTACTAATCATCACCATCTATGTTACTATACAGATGGGATCTAATAATAAGATGGAACCACCACCACCCCTTGACAACATCGACTTCGAATCCGATGAAGAGCCCTTGAATCTATCACAGTCCGCAGGCACAGCTAAGCAATATTTCCAATTCGAAACCACATCATCAACAACTTTCCAACTCTAGTTTCTGCAATGTATGTGCATAACCGAGTAAGTACTGCTGACATAAATACATAATCAAACATTCAAACATCAACCAAATTACTCTCATAAAACTTACCTTCTTCTAAACCTTGGAATGAATCATTTAGAAGAACATTAATAGCAACTAAGACCTTGTAAATCATCAAAGACCAACTGTCTTCATCCCCTTTAGATTTAGGATGTAATGATAAGCAACGAGCAAGTTTCTGGTCACAGAAGAAAATACGTGTGAAATTCTGTCACCATTAAAAAACACAACAGCCAAAAGATAGACAATGGTCTCACCTTCAACATATCAGCGGTGCATTTCGCTGACATTACAAATAAAAAAAGTGTATGGCCAAGCAAATGAAAGAATCATTGATTGACTTTGTCTTTAAATGAATGAGATTAAAGAATAAATGTGTATAATTAAAATATCCCATTCATAACAAAATCAGACGTTGTTTTAGCGTTAGTGGTCGAGGGCGTGTTTTGCATTAAAAGCCGTGTTTTGGGCTTGCGCGATGAAAATCTGTTTTTGTCCGATTGTGATCTTTGTGTCTGAAGATTAGGACGACGGTATATTTACTCTAACTTATATATACAGATAAATTGGGTTGAAATGGTATCTCCTCCGTCGTATTATTCACTTTTGAATTTTCAGGTCTTTCGTTTCTAACTTTGTTTTAAATATTTTTAGTTGTGTTATATAATCTTGATCTGAAATATATGAATAGATTGAGTTTTAAATGTATTTTTATTGGTAAAATTTTTATTAAATAATATATACACAATAAAAATATTTAAGGTCAAAGTTAAAAACAATCTTAAAAATTAAGCAGAATGATTAATATGGGACGGAGGTAGTATTTAAGAAAAATTGTCTAACAAATGCTCTTAGCATTAATTCATCAAAACTTTATTTTTATTAAAAATTATTTAATACGTAATTACTAAACTTATAAATTACTTTAATTAATGAGTTTTTTATTAGAAAGCATAAAAATTCTTTATTTGATCATTTTAAGCACTAGTTAATAAAGTTTCATTTTTAAAATTATAAGTCGAACTTGGACCTTTTGTTACTAAAGGCGACGTTTGTTTTATTAAGAGTTTTTAGTTAGTACCCACATCTTACTTTTAAGAGGTAGTTGAAGGTTAAAAAGTTGTAAATTTAAAGTATACAACATTTAATTTAATTTATACATCTGAATAGTTTAAATCGTCAATTTTTGCAATCTTTTATATAACCAGTGGCTTTCGATCAAATATGTTTCTCAGATTGTAGGGTTTCATCTTGTTCGGTGTGTTTGGAACACATAGGTTGAAACAGAAAAACAAAAGTGAATGATTCTGACGATAAACAAGTATATTCGGTTACATGACTAATGATTTGAACATATATATATGATTGTTTTGTTTCATTACAAACAAAACTTTATATAATTATTGAATCGATGCCATGAACCATTGTACTTATTCATACGAGAGAGGCAAACCGATTCAATGCTTGTTAAAAGCGTGACCTCTAAAGCGGCTTATACCATTACCCTATGACCTAAAGCCCAAACAAACTATTTGGATTAATACGATTTTAAGATAAATACATAACATAATGTATACACTAAGTACCTCGACTTATGTCTAATAAAATTAATGGTCCAACATTCGCCCCGCAATGTTATAGGCGATCAATCGAGTCTTCTTCACTTGTCTTCATGAGATGAAGTTCCATTTTCCTTTCTTGCTTGATGCTCATTTACGTGACAATGGTAAATTTGAAAACTATATTTAATACCACACTACTTTAAATTTGAAAATTAAACAATCGACTATAAACTCTTGATATTTTGCGGAAGATTCCGTTGTTAGACCTTGTTTGTGACTTTAGACTAGGCACTACTAGACCTCGACACTAAGCAAAACCTAAGAAATTGAAAACTTGAGAAAACCACTCGTCTAGCTCGGCGTATTTATGACCGGTTTATGGGAAAAACATAACAAGAACTATTGGCGCACTTGAGGAAACTTGTTAGACTTTTAAGCGAAATATTTAAGCTCGGGAATGTAGGAATCGGGAACTTTAGAAAAACTACGGAAATGGTCCTTGAGGTTTTGTTTGGCGCTGACCTCCCACCATTTTGAAAAATATCTTTTATTTTAAAAGAGTAAATTACAATAAATCGTCCAGTGGTATATCACCACTACTACACATACTAACACACATATACATCATCATCATCATTTCTCTCTCTCTTGGATACCTAGCCATTGCCACAAAAACCACCACCACCATCACACCGAGCCTCTACCTACACCCCCCTCAAAAGACTCCCATCCTCTCTTTCCGATCTACTACTTCACGGCAAAACACCTACCCGCTCTGGGCCTTCCTCCATGCGCCACCGGCGGTCACCGCAACACCACCACCGGTTTCCTTTTGTGTTAAAAGCAGATGTAGGTTAAAACCAGTGTTTTAGCTCGTATTTCTTGGTAACTTCGTTGTTGAGTCACGAGTTGACTCGGTCATGTCGGGTTTGGTTATAAAAGCGTGGGAAACAATTTCTTGATAATAAAAATATGGTGTAAACTTGTTGGTATCGTGTTTGGGTCTTGTGTTTTGCGTCGTGTGTAAGTGTGTTAGTAGAGAGCTTAGGCTCTCGGTGAGGACTTGTTTGGTATGTTGTTATCATGGTTTTGATGTTTATTTCTTGTTATTATTCTTGTTGGTTTCGAGTTTGGATGAAACCACAGATGGCGAGTAGACTTGGTAATTTTGATGGTGAAAATGGTTTAGTTTTGATGGTTGTCAGTGGGAAAACCCTTGAAAGGGTGTTCGGTTTGATTGTTGGCAAAGGAAACTTAGGGCGAGACCTTATGGTCTCGGCAACACGATGGAGGTTGAAATGTTGTTGTTGTTGCGTTTGGACGTGGGAAAGAAAGTCGAGACCTAATGGTCATGGCTAAACTTGGTTTTGGTATTTTGGACTTGAAATGGGAATCGTTGTAGTAATGATGGAGGATAGGTAAGATGTGAGTCGTGAGCGACCACGTGAGTTGAAGTTGTGATATTTGGGACTTGACATTATTGACTTATGATATACTTGTGAACTTTCGCCAGTCGGTGTCACGTTGACTTTTAGTCATCTTTGACTCCAACAAGGCCGTGACATGGACTATATTGATTATTGGACTTGATACAACATAATAAGTCAAGAAGTAATGACTCGGACTTGTGACTCGAAACAAATAGTAACTCAAGTAACTATAACGATATGATAACGTAAACAATAAATAATAAAAGTTTTCATATTTAAAAACAAGTATATTATACTTGTTATAAACTCTTTATTATATAACGGAAAAGAGAAATGTAATAAATAATGAGGGGTTACTTAATGTTTGAGGGCATAAAACTAGAAGTGCCATAAATACTAATTGAATACCATTTAATTGCTTGCCACAAATATTTGGAGTTAATAAACAACTTACTTAACTAACGAACTTATTGGGTTGACGAGTCGAGTAAGACCTCGTTAGTTATGTCGAAGAGTTTAGTAATGACAATATATCCTCTGACATGTAGGATGTGGTATAATTCGGAATAATAAGTAAGGCAAATATATTGTAAATTTATCAATTGTCGAATTCGATAAGTTTTGACAATATGTTTAAGAGACTTATTAGACTACAACTTGACACCTAGATTTGTTGTGATCTTTCTTTGTTGAGTTCTTGAGTAGTGTGTGTTTACATGAATCTTGTTGATTCAACACCACGCATGTGATTCAAACACTAGAAAACTATTTTGAGAAAGAGTTTTGGAAATAAAAATGGATCATATTCGGGATTGGGAACTATTGAATGGAGTTATAATCAAAGAAAGTCTATGATTTTAGGTAGTGCCGAGTTAGTAGTTCTTGATTCACGATAGTCGATACTCTTCTTGTTCTGTTGATTCTTGTGCTTTTCTTTGGACTAAGGTGAGTTTATAGCCCTTTTATTCGTACTTTGCTTTATTTAATCTAGGGGTGAGAAAAGCGTGCTCTTGTTTAACGGGACCTTTTATGAAACTATGCTTTTCTTGCGCTTATTACGTAGTCTAGGCTAAGGTTTAGCCTCACTTTATCTTGCCAATTGTTAGGTCTTTTATTCATGTTGTAGGTAGATCTATCGTGGTTGACCGCCCGTCTTGGACTTGTCTTGAGAGTTGCGAGTTGGCACTGGATTTGTGGTTGCAAAATTTGCCATGATGTATAACATCTTTGTTTTGGTTTGGGTTTTGGAATATGATGGTTGCTTATGCTATGACTTACTTGCGTAATAAGAAATATACTATTTGGTTCATATACTATGTTATTTACTTAAACCTATGAACTACTTTGCTTTTCTTGACCTCTTTAGCATGTCTTTCTCGGTATTTGATATGTTAGGCTTGGGCAATTGATTTGGGAGGCTTGGTGGCATTGGCATGGTCATGGATCTATTCAACTCGATGTTTATTTGGGACCTCTTTTATGAATTACTTTTAGTGGGCTTACTCTCGTACTTTTGAATAAATGTAAAACTTAATTACTAGCTTTGACAATGTTTTTATATTATGGATGAGTTATTACATTCGCTATACTTGTCTTGTGTACCAATACCGTAGCACCCCAATACTAGTAAGTCTTCCAACGAACCGTATTTTGGGGTGTTCAGATTAGTTTCAAGTGCCTAGGTTATAGAAGGCGGGTACTTATCAAAACCTAGACTATAACCACTTTTCAAAATTGATCCAAAGACCGCCACATGCCATCTTGGCTGGTGAAGCCTAAGGTTTATGAGTTAAAACTTATGTGGTATTAAAATGCTATTATTTTCTTTGAATATATGTGGTATATTTATTTTGGTTGACTTTGATATTTTGGAATTTGCGTTTAGTATGGGACGTTTGTATTCACTAACCTCGTTAAAACACCATTGTCACAGCTATGCCTTCTTTCGATATCATCGAGGACATCCTTTTATTGCACTCGACCGGCATCACCTATGTCGGGATGGACCGAGAAACTCATATGTCATGGCAAGACATGAACCGCCATTGACACATGGGACTACTTGGGCCCTTCTTCATCTGGCGGTGATTCTCTTGTCTCTCTCTGATATGTTCACTGCACGATCACCTCCACGGTTTCACATGATTGCTACACCTCACCTTATGACACTTTGTCGCACGACGCATATCAGTATGTTCGCGTGCCTTACTTTCTTTCAGCATTCTTGTTCACTCTCCTCATCCCTTACACCATCTACCTCTTCATTTCGGATACCTAGTGCATCATCTTACGCACCTAGTGATTCATCACCACCCATATCCCTACTCTCCGCGCTGCTCGAAGGATCGACTTCTCGTATCGTATGAAGAAGAAGACCAGGAAGATCCTCAGAGGAGGAATATCCAGAAAGATTCTCGAGAGGAGGAAGACCGGGAGGAGTCTTATGGGAAGATGACCTTGAGGATGAGCCTCGGGAGGATGTTGAGCTGAGCCTCGAGGGATTATGGGGATTTGGAGGTATGATTTGGATGATGATGTCGATGAGCCTATGTTGGGCTGCTTCCCCGACATCGAGAGGTGGATTGGGTTGATCGGACTCTCCCGCTAATGGTCCCGCCACGGAGCACTTAGATGCGATGGCGACCAGTTAGGCATGCATGAGGATGATCTTGAGGGTATTACAGGCGGTTGGCGGGGGTGTCGGAGCGATTGGGAAGATAGAGTGATGTTAGCATGTTGATGGGAAAGTCGCCACCATGAAGAGAGATCTGAGAGGATGGATGATAGGGTAAGAGTAGCATACCGAACCCTTGAGACTATGAGAGTATGATCGGTGATGTGGGCGTCATTCGAGACACATTCTCAAGCGCATACCTTATGAGGAGGAGTCGTGAGGATGGTGTTGAGTTAGCAATGATTAGGAGGAGGTTGGATGAGGCGTGATTTCAGAGATCTTCGTTTTGGACCATGAGTAGTAGTATGGGCTAGTGTTTTTCTGTACCACTCCTTATCTATATGTATTTCCATGTTCTCTCGTTATTGTTATTGTTTCCGCTTTTGCCATTGTATGGCTTGTACTTGAAAACCTTGTTTTGAGTTCTATGAGATGTTATATGGAGGTTTGGTAAGCTATGTTTCTTGATCGTTGTTGGTTGTTGGTGTGATATTGTGTTCTCTGTTATTGCCTCGTCCTCGTGTCTTGTTACACTTCTATTATGACTCAATATTCTCATGTCTACGTGATCAAGATCAATGGCTCAAACTCGTGGGGCGGCTTGAACATACGAGTAACAAAAGGCTGCTGCAACTCTGCTGCTCATGCGGCATGAGCCATATAACGATCCGAATGCCAATAACCAAGACAACAACAATCCGATTGGTGAAAATCCGAATGTCGAAATTTTTACTCCATCGGCTATTATGATCAAGCTTTGATCATCAAGCGGTGGCTCGTGATGTGGTGAGATGCTTCTGAGCAAACCATCCAAATGCTACTGTTGGAACCCTTAGGCCTCTTGGTAGTAACCGTGGTTGTACTTACAAGGAGTTCAGTGCGTATGCCTCTTGAATATGGCGATGCGAGGGAGTTGTTGTGTTGTGCGTTGGTTAGAAGATGGAAAGCGTGTTTAAGGTTTGAAGCTACGAGGAAGAATTGAAAGTGAAGTTTTCTTCGTTCACTGAAGGATGAGGCGTTGACTTGGTGGAACAATTACCTCAAGTCTGTTGGTATAGATGTGGCTTGTGCTATGCCTTGGGAAGAGTTTAAGGCAATGCTGATTAAAAACTATTGCCCTCGAAACTAAGTTAAGAAGTTGGAGTTTGAATTCTGTGTTAATACAAATAAATCATAAAAACGTTTATTCAAATTTAGCGATCTCTTTGTATTTTGTTGATAACAAATATAAAGTTATCATAAGTAAAATTATAAGGATACATGTTATTTTGTAAAGCATCTATATATATATATAATCATTTAACATTAATTTTGTAATGATTCATTTATTGTAATAGTTTATTAGGATGGGTAAAACCATAACCCATGACCCGTACTCATGGAGCATATCCATAACCCATGGAGCTAACCCATGACCCATTGACTAGATGCATTACATCTTCTAGATACATTGTATCTACTTGGATACCCATAGTGCGAAGTCTATGACCCATGACCCATGACCCATGATCCATGACCCATAACCCATTTAGGGGGCTTCCTACGGATCCTCGGTTTACTGGATGGATCCTCATGTAAGGATCCGTGCAACAGGTAGCAAGATGTTTCCTATAAATGAGAGCCATTTCATCATTGTAACTCACCTCTTCTTACAAACTCTCTCATATATTCTTTCATTCTTCTAATCTTAGATCTCTTGATCTAGATAGTAGTTCTTCTTTCTTTTGTTGTGATTCTCATATAGGTCCTTCCTACAGGCGAGATCACGAGCTTCTAAGTCATCAAGCAAGGGGTCCTTGATTGATTTGTTCCTCTACAAGATTTACGTAGCAAATTTCTTGTATTTCATATTTCACATATTTGTTGTGTTATAGTTATAACACCACGAAACCGAACTAAGCGTTTTATTTCAAGAATGCCATTTGAATGGTTGACGATGACTTCTATAAGTTCAAAGGACTTACGGGATTGGTTAGTCAAACCCGATAGTCAATATATAAATATTAATGTTATGTAAATGGTTATAGAAAATATGACGTGTCACATTTATAAGGAAGATGTACTTAAAGGGCCTAGGTTGCCAAGTACTAAAAGTGGTATAAAGTATATTGTGGCTAAAGTGGAAGAAAAGAGACTTGGGGATCAAATATGGCAATTGGTGACTTTACTTTGATATGAAGAAAGCTTCATATACTTATCCGATTATCCAAAGGTTCGAAATATGAGAGTGTGTGTGTATGTCGGTTTATAAGAAAAGGAGGAAGAAATAGCTTTAGCGATGAAGGGTTTGATTAGTGAATGATTCCATATCGAGATAAGCCCTTTCAATAATATTTCCCAAGTAAGTAATCTCCTATCTTGATCTTAATGAGGTTAAGGTTTATGATTGATGTGGGTTTTCATTATATGATCAAAGTATGATCATATGATGATATGGAAAGGATGATGAGTTATATGTATTATTAGGTTTGTTGATGATGGTGAAGGATGATGATGATGGTTGTGAAATAATGATTGTTAGCTTAGCTTTGGATTCAAGGTAAGTAAACGGTTATAAGTTAATGTTATATGGATTTCAATGCATTATGTGTTATGTGATGTTTATGTTAAGTATATGGTATGACTTGATGTATATGTGTTTGCGTGTAAATAGATTGTAGTGCTACTTTTGCATAACTAGCATGAGATTAATAAAGTAGAATGGAAATGGTTAGAGTATGTATGGTGATGCTTAATGATGTCCCAAGGTATGTTTATGATTAAAGTTGTAATGGAAGAATGGTTATAATGTGTAATGTGTGATTGATGTATAATGTTAAGTTATATCCGTTTTGCTTACTAAGCCTCGTGCTTACGGTTTAAGATATTAATGTTCGTAGGTCCATATGTGATGGCGATGGTAAGCATTGGATTAAAGCTTATGGATTAATTGCTAGATGAAAGCTAGAAGAATGGTAAGAAAGTAGAGCTTAGGTAGATACAGAGCTCGTTTCAATGTTGTCCCAGAGTCTTTGAATGGGTTGTATGTATGTTGTCGAGTGTCAAAGTTTATGTCTTTGTTGTTAAAGCTAAATGTGTCAAATGGTTCATTATAGTAACGGGTTGAAGTGTGTATATTTAGTAAAGGGGCATTTGGTATAACATGTAATTATACCCATTTTGGGTTTTAAGCGGGTTAATGATTATAGATATGATTCAATATGTAAAGTTAATGCTTTTGAAAGGTTTGAAGTAATTCGGAGTGGTAAAGGTACAAACAAGTGTTTTATATGTTTTAAATGCAAAAACATCAAAATCGATGAAAAAGCGATCAAATTTGCAAAATTGGCGGTTTAGTCCCCAGTATCAAAAGTTGTCAAAAGCAGGTCCACTGGTAAATCTAAATAAAGGAAAATGTCATTTAAGGTCCATGGGATTCAAAATTTGTTAAAACAAACCTTCAAAGTTTAAAATTTGCAAAATTACAACTTTGGTCCTCAAGTTGAAAATTGGCAAAAATGGCCCTGAAATTTGAAAATGGCAAGATTGGTCCTTGTACTTTTTGAGATTGTCGGTTTGGTCCCTTGAAACTTCTTTGCAAATTGGCGACTATGGTCCTTTGATTTTCGAATTTACACAATTGGTCCCTATGTTATTTAACCCATTAAACCTAATTTGGACCACGCCTAATTGTGACCCCTACAACCAAATTTGACCCCTATTATTATATCCGGTCAATCCTTGGTCAAATAAAACAGCAGACCCTTGGCGCCTTTTCTTCCTTCACCACCGCTTCCCTATTCCACTCAAGCACAACCATCCCCTCCTCACCTTATCCTCTCCTTGTCCCTCCACCTCAACAAACCTCCAAGAACCATTAAATGATCCTTCCCCTTAACACTCAACCATAGCCATCTGTCAAAACCATTTCCGCCAAAAATGATCCTGTGGCCAAAAATCATTCAAAGCATCCAATGGTCAAGGAAATTAGTAGGAAAAGCTCGGAAGTCGAGGAAGAAGTTTGGAATATAAAAGGAGGCAAGAGAAGAGGAGAAAGGAAGTAGTTTTAGTTTTAAATTTTCCTTCTTGTCGTTTTTAAATAAAAGTAGTAGTTTAAGTCTAAATGTTGTAACTTCGCTTTCTTTGTATCACATTTAAGTTAACTTATCATTGTAATGTGTTGTTGAGTTCTCAATTCAAGTTTTAGATAAATTCCATATTTCAAGTTACTGTTGAAATTTTCAATCTTAAAATCCTATGTTTAAGCTTTCAGAAGCTTATATTTAATCTCAAACAAGCTTGTATAAGCTCATGTTAGCTTTGTATCAGTTCACATTCAAAGTTTAAGCAATTTTGGTTCATGGTCAATAATAGTCAACTGTTGGTGAAAATGGGCATGGAAGCTGATAATGGATGATGCAGAGGTGGATATGGGTTGGATTAGAGTAGCATAGAGTAGTTATGGGTTTGGTTTAGCTTACAACACCAGTTGGACAGTTGTAAGTAATTTTCTCATTTTCCAATTTCATGTCAAAATTGCAGTTTCTGTTGGTACTAGTATCTGTGATCATGAGTAGTTCTAACTTGTTTTCTTAAGTTGTTTTTAGGTCTAGTAACTTAGTTTGATCAAAATCTTAAGCTGAATCAGTAGCTTACCCATTTTCACTATCATATCAGCTTACTTAAGGGGTGTTTGGATTTGTTGTTATCACTATATTTAAGGTTGTTTGTAGCCTTGTTCTTGGTTGATACATATTACATTAGGATAATATAACTCATTTCAGTCATAAAAACTAGTGCTTGTTTTGTAAAAAGTCAAAATTAGTCTTAATCTCAACTTGAGTGTTAACTGTTAAGATTTTAAATTGCAAATCTCACCATAGTAGCTTAAAACTTAGTACTTTAGTTTAAAATCATCTTAATATAGCTTATTATAACATATTAAGTCCATAGAATCGATTACAAGTTCATAAAAGTCAAAGTACTAGTGTAATAAAAAGTCAAAATTTCTAAATACTAGTTTTGAATAAACTTTGGAATTTTATTGTGTGCTCATTATTAAGATTTAGCTTAAATGCTTTTGGGAAATTAATATTTAGTTGCTAAAATAAATTAGAAAATACTAGTTTAATCTTAATCGACTTCTAGAGTGCTTAATTCATAGCTTCTTTTGACTACCCTTTTACGAAAGTGTCACATGCCAGCAGTGTGGATTTTAGCTTATTTTGTGCTTATTTTCAAGTTATATTGCTTTTCGGTTTACATATTAGCTTATTTAAAGTTAATTAGTCTATTCTAGTTTCCATTTGCTTATTAAGTAGCCCATTAGCCTATTTAGCTTAAAACTTATGCTTATTTCCTTTTTGTCCCATTGTTGGAATTTTAAGCTTATTCTAAGCTTATTAGTCGCTTTTAGAAAAGTGGTAGTTATAAAATTTGCTTATTTAGTTGTGCTTAATAAGTTTGAAAAGAAAAATCGAAAAAAAAAAAAAAAAAAAAAAAGGCAAAAATTTCTTTGAGATTCGAACTCGGTACCTCCTATTTGCACAAGTCCACGCTCCAACACACAACACCAAACCCAACTCGCCTTGGGTCTTTATTGGTTTTAACTTGCAAAATTAATCCCTTAAGGACTCTTTGGCGTTTAACCATAAGCCCATTTTAGCTTATTTAGTGCTTATTTTCTAAAGCAACCTCAAGTTTTTATTTTCTTAAGACCAAGACATTGTTCAAAGTATTTTTGTGATTTTTCAGATTTTTCTCAAAATGTTTAGTATTTTTAATGAATTAATTAGTGTAAAATAGTATTTAATTAAGTAATAAATAATTTAAGAGTCGAAAAAATACCCGCTTTTTCCTAAAATTTTCTTTTGTCCTATAGTACGTAATAAAATTGTTTTTACACTTGTAGGACTTTTATTTCATAAATTTTACGTTTTGTCTTGCGCTCCAGCGTAATTTTTATAAATAACGTACGTTTTCATTTTAAATCAAGTTTTTAGATAATTTGAGTTTACGTTTTAGTTAATATAGTTTATTTAAGTTATTTTATTTTATAAAATCATAAAAACATCATTGTAAAAATAGTGATAGCGTTTATTTAATATCTTTTATCTTTTTAATTTTCTTAATTTGTATTTAAGTCGCTTTATTTTATAAACCTTTATCAGTAGTGTAATATTCAATCCTAATCTTTTCGATCACTATCATTAGTGATCAATCTATCGTCGATCAAGTGTTTGCACACCATTGAGTCTCCGTGGGACTTAACGACCGGAATTCATTATATTCTCCAGACTTCATTGTATTTGTGTATGAACTGTTTTAAGCTTTATTACGGTGGTCATTCACAAGTGGCGGTTTGTGTGATTAGACTTGACGTTTAGCACCGGATCAAAATTTTAGGCGCCTTGCGGGAGGCTTTAGCGTGTGTTTAGCCTTTTCGGATCCATTCTTGCACATATTCCATCTTTGTAAAAATTTTTGTAAAGTTATAAGAAAATCAAAAGTTCATTAACACTTTTCCGAAGTGTTAACAAACCCAAAATATTTTCATTCTTTGTTTTTGCAATATGTTTTCAAAATCCAAAAATCCATCTTTACCCTCTCACATCTTTTGATTCTACATTTCTTTTACCCTCATCCATTTGATTCTTTCTATGTCTCATCCTCACCAATTTGGTTGTGAATGGTGTGGGGACCTCAAAATGGTGGAAATTGCCCCGGTTGTGGCATTGTGAATCCGGAAGCGGGTTTGTCTATGACCAAAATCCTACAATGAAACAACTAATTTCCTCAACCAACCCCGCACTATGAGATGGAGACATATTCTTGTAATCTTGTGGAGGTCCTCACCCGAGTTTTGAGTGTCAAGCGGGGAACACGCTTGTCTATGAGCATAATCCTTGTAACAATTATGACTACTCTTATCATGACCAACCTCCACGGTACCAAGCGATTCAAACACAACCTCTGCAAATTCCTCAAGAACTTCTCGAAAATTGTCTAGATATACTCAAAGATTTGAAAGAATTAGTTAAAGAAGAGTCTCAAATCGGAAAGCGTATCTTGAAGAACAAGCGACTAGAGTAAGTTCCCAATATTGGAAACCTCTAGTATGCGATTATGATGGCGACGACGATGATGATTTTGATGAGGAATCTCACGACTCAAGTGGCAATCCCACTCCGTTGAAGAAGGAAGAGTATGGGAGAATTGTTGGCGAGAGAGAATATGAAGAGCATAGGAGCTATATATGTTTTCGATAAAGTCGATGCTCAGAGTGGCAATCCCACTACCATTTGAGCCTTTCATTTCGACTCTTCCCTTCACTCACGCGGTTGAGAGAAGTGAATTCCTTTGGAAGAGGTCGATGATCCTATTTCTTTGAAATTTTTGATCCCAAAGACTCTCTCACCATGGGGATAAGCATCTCGGCACTATTCTAAGCGGAATCGTCTAATGTTGAGAACCTTATCCCGATCCCAAGTGAGTCTGAGGAATTCTTGACCATGAGTGTGATGTGTTTTCTCCTCTTACAAATGATCTTGTTGAGACTTTCTCGATTTTGACAGTGATTATAGTGATGCCGATTCTTTATATTCTAAAGACATAGAATTTATTGATGCATTACTTCCACATTCGAGATCGTCAACTTAGAAGAGGATGTTGACCATGTTGTTTCCACAACAGTTAATCGACTATCACTAATCCCTTATTGAATTCGATTACGAATTTACTCTAAATTCGATTAATCCAATCTTTGATAGTGATGAGTCGACACGGAGACTATAATGGACGAGGTGCATATTTATAGCCCACAAGTACCGCACATGTCCCACCTCAGTATACTCTTCACGAGGAGTTCTCGGTGAACTCACTCATATCATATCTCCATTGAGTATGATTGCTTGGATGGCAAAATCATGATCGGGAGAGAATCTCAATTTGCATAGTTATGACAAATCTTCCACCCTCCCAACCGAGATGCCTTCCAACCCAAAGAGCTCAACCAATAAAATCCAAATAAGTGCAACGCACTTAATCCGAGGAAGAAGATCTAGTCATGATTGTTATCATGATTTTCCTTCTTTCTTCACCTACTCGGTGACTTCCTCTCTTCTTCACTCCTTGAATGAAGACACTATTTTGATCCAGGCATTTTCATTCATCATTTTTGAGCGGTTCTCTCTATATCTCATCGGTTGTGGAACTTTCACATACTTCAATGTTTATCCAAACATCTTGAATGAAAGTCCGATGGAGATTGTTTCTTCCACTTTGCTTCCCATGAACCAATGAATTGGGTCGAGTCAAGCTAGCGACTCGGGAATCAAAAACGATGCACACACCATATGGGTTTTCACCCATATTTCGACTTCTTACCCTTTCTACCACCTAAGTGTGGGGTGATGCCCACATGTTATATATATATATATATATATATATATATATATATATATATATATATATATATATATATATATATATATATATCTCTTTTAAAAAAAAAAAAAAAAAAAATTTCTTTTAAAATAATGGTCGTAATATTTCCATTTTACGTTCTTTGTTTCGGCATAACCGGGTACTTTGAATATTGAGGGCAATATTCATTTCTAAGTGGGGGAATTCTCACGAATTTCATATATTATCTACCCAATTCCCGTTTTGGCCAAAATTTTTTGGAGTAAGTGTTTTCACTTACTCGACAGTTATCGATCCGCCATATCTGTAAGACAAAAGGATTAGCTAATCCAGAGCAAACGGCTCTTGGTAAAGATTTCTCAAATCCGTTTATATGGCTTGCAATTTGCCCAAAATTGTATGGTTCTCAACTCACCATATCCTAAAAAGTGAAGAGTTGACTAGCCCGCAAGGTTATGGCTTGGTAAAGGCGGTTAAATCCATAATTGGTAATCGACTCACCAAAGATAATATTGATAATTTATCTAAGAGTTGGCTAGTCCGAAGCAAGCGGCTTACGGTAAAGACAAATCAAATCCGTTCACGACTTATGATTTGCTCAAAATCATTTGGTTATCATTGTACCAAAGTTCTTACTTGAACTAAAACAATTGGCTACTCCGAGTGATGGCTTTTGGTAAAGAGTTTTTAAAATCCATTAAAGCTTCAAATCATTGCTAGGGACTAGCAATATCTTAGTGTGGGGATTGATGAGTGTCAAATACTCATCATTTTATCTTGTTAGAATGCCAAAACATCCGAAAACACTCGAAATGCTTCAAAATGATGAAAATATCACAAACAAGTGTTTTATATGTTTTAAATGCAAAACATCAAAATCGATGAAAACGTATCAAATTTGCAAAATTGGCGCTTTAGTCCCCAGTATCAAAAGTTATCAAAAAGCAGGTCCTGGTAAATCTAAATAAAGGAAAATGTCATTTAGGTCCATGGGATTCAAAAGTTGTTAAACAAACCCTTCAAAGTTTAAAATTTGCAAAATTACAACTTTGGTCCCTCAAGTTTGAAAATTGGCAAAATGGCCCTGAAATTTGAAAATGGCAAGATTGGTCCTTGTACTTTTTGAGATTGTCAGTTTGGTCCTTGAAACTTCTTTGCAAATTGGCGACTATGGTCCTTTGATTTTCAAATTTACACAATTGGTCCCTATGTTATTTAACCCATTAAACCTAATTTGGACCACCTAATTGTGACCTTCGCCACAACCAAATTTGACCCCCTATTATTATATCCGGTCAATCCTTGGTCAAATAAAATGACCCTTGGCGCCACTTTTTCTTCCTTCACCACCTTCCCTCGCCACTCAAGCACAACCATCCCTCCTCACCTTATCCTCTCTTGTCCCTCCACCTCAACAAGCCTCCAAGAACCATTAAATGATCCTTCCCCAACACTCAACCATAGCCATCTGTCAAAACCATTTCCGCCAAAATGATCCTGTGGCCAAAAATCATTCAAAGCATCCAATGGTCAAGGAAATTAGTGGGAAAAGCTCAGAAGTCAGAGGGAAGAAGTTTGGAATATAAAAGGAGGCAAGAGAAGAGGAGAAAGGAAGTAGTTTTAGTTTTAAATTTTCCTTTAATGTCATTTTTTAAATAAAAGTAGTAGTTTAAGTCTAAATGTTGTAACTTCACTTTCTTTGTATCACATTTAAGTTAACTTATCTATACTATATAAAATGGAAAAATGGTCAAAGTGGAAAAAGTGAAAAATGTTGAAAGTTGAATGTTGAAAACATGGTCAATGGAGAGAGAAATAAATAATATAATTAATACTCTTATTAAAACACCCCATTACTTAAAAGTACAATAATTTATTCACATTGTACACCAATTAAAAGCACATCTACCAAATTAAAAACAACCAATTGAAACCGATATCGGGTTGACCCGTTGAAACCGATACGGGTTGACTGTTGAAACCGATACGGGTTGACCGGGCAACTTCAAACCCGTGGTGACCCGGTTTAATTTGACATTTTTTTGACCCAACCTATCGGCTTGACTCGGTTTAAATCGACCTGTTTTTTTATCGGAACGGTTCAACCAGTTGAATCACCCGGGTGAAATCGGGTTTCAAATTTGACAAAATTATATGAGAAATGATGAATGAGTTGTGGAACCCGTGACAACTTTTTTGAAAGGAGAGACCAAGTAATTGTAGTTTTTGGTTTATTTTGCTTTGACACTTGTAATTTGTCATTTGTATAATGTTATTTTAAAAATGTTGCTCTTGCACCATTTAAGGGACTAGCATATATGAATCATCGCTTAAAAGTTAATATATATTGTATAGCCCTTTGTCCAGTTGTATCAATAATGTTATGTAAGTTTATTAAAATCACAAAAATAAATAGTATTGTTATCTTTAGCGATAATTATTTGTACCTCAAACAAATAGCTTTGAACAATGCATAAATATCTATACTAATTGATAGTACAAAATAATCTTATATGGTGATATCCAATTTGCAAAGTTACAATTTTAAAAGCCACACGAAATGATAAACGTTACACATGTAAAAAAATAGTTATCACCGCCTAAATTATCGACAAAACAAGAAAAAGCGGTCACACATGTTGGCTATACCTCTAAACTACAATATAATATTGCCAACTACATAATACCGTTGCTTTTTGTAATGCTTGAATCTATTATTACTAAAAATCTTAATAACTTAAAACAATCCTATTAGAAAATATATTCACACACTTAGATCGACTCACATAATTTTTTAAAAACTATATATTTATCTTGCTATGCAACCACGCATCGAATTGTAGTTATTCAAACGATTCTCTAATGCTACAAATACGGTTTGTTGAAAGAAACTTATGGGTCGTCGGAACTTTGCGAGAAAACTAGACATCGCGCCGCTAGGCGCGGTACTGCCTAGTCATTGTAATGTGTTGTTGAGTTCTCAATTCAAGTTTTTAGATAAATTCCATATTTCAAGTTACTGTTGAAATTTTCAATCTTAAAATCTTATGTTTAAGCTTTCAGAAGCTTATATTTAATCTCAAACAAGCTTGTATAAGCTCATGTTAGCTTTGTATCAGTTCACATTCAAAGTTTAAGCAATTTTGGTTCATGGTCAATAATAGTCAACTGTTGGTGAAAATGGGCATGGAAGCTGATAATGGATGATGCAGAGGTGGATATGGGTTGGATTAGAGTAGCATAGAGTAGTTATGGGTTTGGTTTAGCTTACAACACCAGTTGGACAGTTGTAAGTAATTTTCTCATTTTCCAATTTCATGTCAAAATTGCAGCTTCATTGGTACTAGTATACGTGATCATGAGTAGTTCTAACTTGTTTCTTAAGTTTTTTAGGTCTAGTAACTTAGTTTGATCAAAATCTTAAGTTGAATCAAGAGCTTACCCATTTTCACTATCATATCGACTTACTTAAGGGTGTTTGGATTTGTTGTTATCACTATATTTAAGGTTGTTTGTAGCCTTGTTCTTGGTTGATACATATTACATTAGGATAATATAACTCATTTCATCCATAAAAACTAGTGCTTGTTTTGTAAAAAGTCAAAATTAGTCTTAATCTCAACTTGAGTGTTAAGCATTAAGATTTTAAATTGCAAATCTCACCATAGTAGCTTAAAACTTAGTACTTTAGTTTAAAATCATCTTAATATAGCTTATTATAACATATTAAGTCCATAGAATCGATTACAAGTTCATAAAAGTCAAAGTACTAGTGTAATAAAAAGTCAAAATTTCTAAATACCCGTTTTGAATAAACTTTGGAATTTTATTGTGTGCTCATTATTAAGATTTAGCTTAAATGCTTTTGGGAAATTAATATTTAGCTGCTAAAATAAATTAGAAAAATACTAGTTTAATCTTAATCAGCTTCTAGAGTGCTTAATTCATAGCTTCTTTTGACTACCCTTTTCTGAAAGTGTCCTGTGCCAACAGTGTGTATTTTGGCTTATTTTGTGCTTATTTTCAAGTTATATTGCTTTTTCAGTTTACATATTAGCTTATTTAAAGTTAATTAGTCTATTCCTAGTTTCCATTTGCTTATTAAGTAGCCCATTAGCCTATTTAGCTTAAAACTTATGCTTATTTCCTTTTTGTCCCACTGTTGGAATTTTAAGCTTATTCTAAGCTTATTAGTCGTTTTTAGAAAAAGTGGTAGTTATAAAATTTGCTTATTTAGTTGTGCTTAATAAGTTTGAAAAAGAAAAATCGAAAAAAAAATAAAAAGGCAAAAGGGGTCACGAGATTCGAACTCGGTACCTCCTGCCGCACAAGTCCACGCTCCAACACACAACACCAAACCCAACTCGCCTTTGGGTCTTTATTGGTTTTAACTTGCAAAATTAATCCTTAAGGACTCTTTGGCGCTTTTAACCATAAGCCCATTTTAGCTTATTTAGTGCTTATTTTCTAAAGCAACCTCCAAGTTTTTATTTTCTTAAGACCAGCATTGTTTAAAGTATTTTTGTGATTTTTCAGATTTTTCTCAAAATGTTTAGTATTTTAATGAATTAATTAGTGTAAAATAGTATTTAATTCGTAATAAATAATTTAAGAGTCGAAAAAATACCCGCTTTTCCTAAAATTTTCTTTTGTCATATAGTACGTAATAAAATTGTTTTACACTTGTAGGACTTTTATTTCATAAATTTTACGTTTTGTCTTGCGCTCAAATAATTTTTATAAATAACGTGCGTTTTCATTTTAAATCAAGTTTTAGATAATTTGAGTTTCGTTTTAGTTAATATAGTTTATTTAAGTTATTTTATTTTATAAAATCATAAAAACATCATTGTAAAAATAGTGATAGCGTTTATTTAATATCGTATGTATTGAAAATGGGTTAAAATATGCAAGTGTCGTAAAATGGGTCCATACTAGAGGTAAATGGGTCTATTTTAGACGCAATGAGTCATTCTTAGAGTAACAGAAAATGGGTCCATTTAGAGGTAAATGAGTCTATTTAAGACCCGCAAATGAGTCATTTTAATGTGCGGTGAAATGGGTCCATTTATATGCAAATGAGTCTATTTTAGGGTGCAGGAAAATGGGACTACTTTAGATTATAAATGGGTCCGTTTAGACTAATACTAACCTTTAAAGGATTTTGCAAAAATGGGTCCATTTTAGAGGTAAATGAGTCCATTTTAGAGTACTCAGAAAATGGGTCCAAAATAGATGTAAATGGGTCTATTTCAAGGGTCTGCAGGAAATGAGTCTTTTCCAGAGTATAAAAGGGTCTATTTTAGACTAATACCATCAAGTGTAAAAAAAAAAAAAAAAAAACGAGTCGGAAAAGGGACGTTACAATAGTAGTGTTGGTTTGGTCCTCCGTGTTAAGGACTTGGTATTTAGCTTTGTACCGGAAAAAGTGTGTTTATGTTATGAAGGCTTCTCCGCCAAGTTGAAGGAGTTTGTTGACATAGTGCTTGAACTCTCGAGTAGGTGACACGGGAGTGGAGTAGGGCAAGGAAGGTGTCCTTGTAGTCAAGCACTATAAACGGTTGTGTCATTTCTATCCCTTAATTTACTTGCTTTCTTTACTTGCATTACTTATAGATCTATACTTTCTATCCATCCATACGATTTCACATAACATCGAATCTAAAGTTTTTGAATCTAAGTTAAAATCAACAAAACTTTTCAACCCCTTCTAGTTTTCCACAATTGGCATCAAGAGCTAGGTTTACAAAAGTTTTAAAGTAAATAGTATTTTAAAACTTTTCGATCACAATGGGTTCAAAATTATAAAGAAGGGCAATCTATGCAACGACTTCCACTACTTGAAACTAATGGTTTTATTTATTGGAAAAATAGATTCGAAACGTATGTGAAATCAAAAGATATTGATCTTTGGTACATCATTTTTGAAGGCGATTTTGAAGCCACTATGAAAGATGATAAAACTGGAAATTTAGTAAACACACCTCATGATCAACTCACCGATGATCAAAAGAAATGGCTTTCCAAAAATAGTGAAGCTAAAATGGTTTTATACAATGCTTTACCCAAAAAGGAATTCGAAAGAATTTCTATGCTTAAAACCTCTAAAGAAATTTGGAATTCTTTAGTTGTAACTCATCAAGGAAATCAACAAGTTAAAAACAATAAAATAGATTTGTTAGTTCAACAATATGAACAATTTTCAATATCGGATGAGGATACTATAGATAATTCTTTTGCTAACTTTTATACTATAATTACATCATTATAAGCACTTGATGAGTCTTTCTCTAAGGGCACTTCCATCCAAGTGGTGATCAAAGGTGACGGCCATCGAAGAATCAAAAGACTTATCAATCCTCACCCTCGACGAACTCATAGGCAATCTAAAGGTCTATGAGCTTGTCCTCGCTAAAAGATTCGAAGCCTCAAAAGAGAAGAAAGAGAAGCAGAAATCTCTTGCCTTAAAAGCCAAGAAGGTCTCAAGCGATGAAGAAAAATCTTCTTCGGATAGCGATGACGAAGAATATGCTATGGCGGTAAAGGATTTCAATAAGTTCTTTAGGAGAAAGGGAATGTATGTCAAACAACCATATGATGACAAGAAGGGGTTCGGAAGGCAAAGACGACAAGAAAGCAAGGGATGAACGTGCATGTTTTAAATGTGGGGACCCTAATCACTTCATTAGTGAGTGTCCCAAAAGTGATGAACAAAAAGCATTCATGCGTGGTTCGTGGGGAATGAGCGAGGATGAGGACGAAGAAATTTGTCTCATGGCAAATGACTCAAACGAGGTATGTCCCGAAGCTCTCTATTATAGTAGCTCATCATTAGATGATGATTCATTGCATCGTGAATATGATAAACTTTGCAAAATTAGTCTAAAAGTAATTAACAAAAAAAAAAAAGATTTTGAAAACCAAAATGAACGTTTAGAAAAGGAAGTCATTTAATTAAAAGGCAAATTAAAACATTTAGAAAAGGGAAGATAACAAGTGGGAATGTGAGCTTTGTGTTCAACATCAAACACTAGTTGATAATCTTGATTCCAAGATTGCTAGAATGAGTACTAATACTCTTGATATGATATTAAACGTAAAATTTGATGAGAGTCCACCTAAACCTACCCTACCTCTTGTCGATGACGAGATAATCGAAAGTGAAGCCATAGAAATAAAGAAAAACACAAACAAAGAAGATGAACCACTAAACAATGAAATCATCAATATTAAAGAGTCTAAAGATCACCCCGTAGATAAGGTCATAGGAAAGTTAAATGAAAGAACCTTAAGATCTCAAGTCCAAAACCAAAGTAGATTATTTTGTTTTGTCTCAACCATAGAACCTAAGAATACACAAGAAGCCATAAAAGATGAAAGTTGGGTAATGGCTATGCAAGAAGTGTTAAATCAATTTGTTTCTAATGATGTTTGGACACTTGTCCCTCCACCTAGTAACCAAACCATAATAGGAACTAAATGGGTATATAAAAACAAGTTAGATGCAAACGGTGTAGTGTCTAGAAACAAAGCTAGACTCGTTGCCCAAGGGTATAATCAACAAGAAGACATAGAATTTGATGAGACCTATGCCCCCGTGGCTAGATTAGAGTCTATAAGAATACTTCTTGCTTATGCTTATGCTAATGATCTTAAGATTTTTCAAATGGATTTTCAGAATGCTTTTCTAAATGGTTTTATTAATGAAGAAGTTTATGTAGCTCAACCTCCGGGCTTTATCGATTTGAAAAACCTAAACATGTGTATAAATTAAAGAAAGCTCTTTACGGTCTTAAACAATCCCAAAAGCTTGGTATGATAGACTCAAGTCATTTTAATCAAAACAACTACACCATGGAGTTAGTTGATAATACACTTTTCACTAAGAAAAGGAATCACATATAATTATTGTTCAAATATACGTGAATGATATTATATTCGGATCTACTTGTCAAGACATGTGTGATGATTTCTCAAAATCATGCATGACGAGTTTGAAATGAGTATGATGGGAGAACTAAGATTCTTTCTTGGTCTACAAATCAAACAACTAGAAGATGGTATCTTCTTTAATCAATCTAAATACATAAAAGAGATGTTAAAGAAATTTGGTTTAGAAGAGTCAAAACCCATAAGAACACCAATGTCATCCGACACTAAACTTACAAAAGATGAAGATGGTGAATCCATTGATAACACAAAATACCGTGGCATGATTGGTAGTCTTCTCTATCTTACGGCTAGTCGGCTGGATATCATGTTTAGTGTTTGTCTATGTGCTAGGTTTTTAGAAGACCCTAAAACATCACATCTAGAAGCGGTCAAAAGAATATTTAGATACATTAAGGGTATGACTCAATTAAGATTATGGTATCCTAAGGGTACGGGGGTAGAAACTATTGTATATGCAGATTCTGACCATACAAGTGATTATATTGACTGAAAGAGTACAAATGGTGTATGTACTTTCATGGGATGTTGTTTAACATCTTAGTTCTCGAAGAAGCAAATGGCATTCGCCATATCAACAACCGAAGCCGAATATGTCTCCGCTGGCAAAGCATGCCAACAAGCACTATGGTTGAAACAAGCTTTAGTTGACTACGACATTCATCTAAGTGACATAGCCATTCTATGCGACAACAAAGGTGCCATCGACTTAAGCAAGAATCCGGTGTTGCACTCTCGTACAATGTTCAAAAGGGGAACATCTCTATTGAGAAGGTAGCATCCGAAGATAACATAGCCGACGTCCTCGCCAAACTGTTGAAGTGAGAACAATTCAACTTGCTTCGTCTTGGTCTTTGTCTCATGGAACAATCGTCGTAATTTGCCTTTCAACTCTACAAGCTATGTAAACATTAGCCTTCTTCGTTTCTGAGTATAGGATCTCTATTTCACACACAACTCACTAACAATACGGGAATTTTCAAAACCCAAGGTAAATTTTATTTTACAACATGTAATTTCATATCTATTTTTCTTAACCAAAAGATAAACTTTTCTTTAAACAAAGAATTTTTTTCGATTTCATCCGGCCTTGTTGTTTAGCCAAACCATTGTCAAAAAGTTCATCACCAACTACTCATTCACCACCAAATGATTCCATAGTAGCACCTTCCTCATCTCCAACAAGTACACCACCATCATCACCTATTAAGTCTCCACCTAAGATCACTCTATCGAACTCCTTAAGACCGAAACACTCCAACAAATCAACCCAAAAGAACTAGTCTTTTAACACCACCCACATCTCCAAACACAATTTACAAAGTCCTTGTAACTTCACCACCTTTAGCTCCTATTGTCTTACAAGAACATCTAGGTTCTTTTCCACCACCACTTCCAAACATTCTGGACTTGATCCATATTTTCATATTCTTCCACCACATTGATGAGTGTCTAAATACTCATCATTTTTGTATAATCTAAACCGCAAAATCATCCGAAAACACTCGAAACACATCAAAATGATCAAAATATCACAAATCGTGTTTTATGTGTTTTAAAGGCAAAAATATCAAAATCGATGAAAATGTATCAAGTTTGCAAAATTGGCGCTTTAGTCCCCAAGTTTTAAAGTTGTCAAATCTAGTCCACGAATTCAAAAATATGGAATTTTATCATTCAAGGTCCCTCAAGTATTCTAAGTTATCAAAATGATCTTTGAATGATTCTTTGGTCAATTGGCGAAAAGGTCCCTAAACTTTGAAAATTTGCAAAATGGTCCTGGATTTCTAAAAATGGGATTTAATGCAAAAGGGTCCTTGCACTATCAATGTTTGTCAAGTATGGTCCTTGTGATAAGTTTTGAAAAGCTACATTTTCAGTCCTTGAGGTTTAGATGAATTACATTTTTGGTCCTTGTATACCACTTAAACCAAACGGACCATTTTTAATATCAAAAGCCCAAATCCAAACCCCTTGGCCCATATCCAACCCAGCCCCTTTGATATTAACCCAGCGGTCAAATAAAGTCAAACAAAGAAGAAAACCGCCCTCCACTGTAGCATCACCTCTCCCACCCCTGAATCCTCAAAACCAGGCATGGTTTTCTCCACATTTTCAACTCCCCTCCCTTACTTTGTCCCCTCCACCTCCTCTAAACAACAAATCCATTAATTGACTCAACCAAACCCATTAATTCCTCAAACCTGCTCAAAGAAGAATTTGGCGCCAAATTCTACAAGTGGATGGATATGATGGTTCTAGCCAATCCAATGGCTCGATTTGGTGGGAAAGATTCGAGGTCAAAGAGGATTGCAAAAGTCTATAAAGGAAGGATAGGATGCAATGTATCTTAGTATCTAGTGTAAAATTTAGTTTTCTATGTCGCTTTTAAGTTATTTTCAAGTTTCAAAGTATGTTTTAGATTCCAAATACTTTCTTAAGTATTCTTAGTGTACTTTAATCCTTTTCAAGAATAAAATTCAAGTTTCCGGCTCCAATTTCACTTTATGCGCTTTCATTGAAAATCTCACAAAGTATTAATGTTGTTGTTAGTTGTTGATAAGGACCTGAAATAGCTCATGTAAGCTCCTAAAAGCTTATTCAAGCTTTTAGAAACTCTAAAATTCGCTTTAGCATCAAAAACACAAAATCACAAAAAATCCAAATAAATAGTTGAAAAATAAAAAAATCAGTTGGAAATGGTGATCACAGCTGGAGCAGGGTGAATTATGGATGGCCTTGGGTTAGTGGCTTAGTGGTAAGCCTATAGGAGTGTTCTTGGTTCCTTGTTCTCAGTTTTAAGCTTGGAAAGCTTTTGTAAGCATTTTCATTTATTTTTGCATATCACTGTGGTAGTTGTTTAATAGCTTGAATTTCTGTGTTTTCTTGTTCATTAGTCTTAGTTAAGTTTAATTGAGTTGTAAAATTAGTTTGTTGTTCCTTTAAATTTGTAGTTTGTGAAAATTTAGTTTTAACAGTCAAAACTGCATCATTGTCATCTCTTACTTTATTGTTGTAATTGTTGTTGTTTAAGGTTTCATTAGTTCTAATAAATGTTCTTATAAGGTCTGAAATCTAGTTCATGGTCTAAATTTGTGATTTGCTTTGTAAATCTTCAAAACAGTTTCAATAAGGTGTGTTTGGTTTGCCTTGTTTAACTGTGCTCAAGAGTGCTCATGTCAAGATTAGTACTTGCTCAGTGTTACATTTGGTCCGCTTAGTTCAAACAAGTCAAGAAAACTAGTTCTCATTTGGTGAAAAGTCAAAATGCTTGGATCATGCTTTATGTGTCCACTTGTTGGAATTTATTGATCTATGATCATTGTTTTGTGTTCACAAGTTGTTTATCTTGCTCAAATCAGTCTTAACATACCTTGTAACATCACATTCAGTGCTTAGAATCAGATTAAAGTTCATATAAGTCAAACTTCTAGTTTAAGTCAAAAGTCAAAATTACCAACTTGGTCGTTTTTGAATAAAATAGGAAATTTCACTGTGTGTTTATTAATAAGATTTAGTTCATAAACTCTTAGGTTATTAAAGTTTGGTTGCTAAACAAAAATACAAAAATGCTAGTTCTCTGTTTCTCAGCTTTTTAAGTACTTATTTTACTGCTTATTTTGGATACCTAGTCTGTTATAGTGCCCTGTGCACAGTTGGTTGGTCAAACTTCATAAGCTCACCAAAAGCTCTATAGTTGTCCAAAACTTATGATCCTTGGTTCTTTGGAAAGCCATCCTGGTCATCTTGGATTGTCAAGCTCAAGTTTTCACTTTTGAGCTTGTTAGCTAGGGCTGCAAGTAGCTCAAAGCTAGTCCCATTTCTGTGTTATAACCAAGTGCTTATTGTCTTTGTTCTAGCTTTTTAGTGTGCTTATATGTTCTTTTTAGCTTCATTCTAGTTCATCTAGCTTGTTTGTAGCTTATTTGAGCCTTTGTTTCAGCTGGTGACCTTGTTTGAGCTTATTTCTACCAAATAAGCTCATTAAGCCACTGTTGGGATTTTAAGCTCCTCAAACTGCTTATTTGTGTTTTGTAAAATTTTTGTCTTTGTTAAAGTTTCATAATATCAGTATTAAAGTAGTTTTCAAAAAGAAAATCCAGAAAAAGATCAATTAAAAATCAGTGATAGTGTTTATTTAATAAGTTTTAGCTTTTTGATTTTTCTTTTCAGCTTATTAATAAGCAAATCTTGTTTTTCTATTTTTCTTAAGTTTCTGTCATCATATAGTATTTTTAGAAAAGTTTCATATTTTTCTCTATCTTTTTAGTATTTATTATAATTTTAAATAGTTAAAATAGTAATTAATTAGTAATAAATAATTAAAAGTATAAAAATATATTTTCAGTTTTAAAATTAGTTTTATAGTATTTTAGATTTTTAGAATCATAAGTTTATTTTTCTAGCCTTATTTTGTATTTTCTTCTATTTTAGAGTATTTATTAAATAGTTAAAATAGTTTTAATTAATAATAATTAATTAAATAGTGTTAAAATAATTTTCTTTTTCTAATAATTTTCTTTTATTTTAGGATTTCAAAATGTTATTTTCATATTTTTAGACCTTTTATTTCTTAGATTTCACTTTTTATTTTGTACGTATACGTAGTTTTTAAACGTACGTATTTACGTTTCTTTCATCTGATTGTTGTGCTTTCCTAATCTGTACTCCATTCCATTCCAATCAATCAGTAGTGTAATTATCCATCAAATCCTTTCCGATCACTATCCTTAGTGATCATTCTATCGTCTGAGTTTGTTTTGACACACCATTGAGTCTCCGTGGGACATAACGACCCGGGGAAACACTATATTCTCCAGGACTTCATTGCATTTGTGCTTAAGCTGTTTTAAGTCTGTTACGGTTGGCCATTCACAAGTGGCCGGCTTGTGTGATTAGACTTGACGGTTTGGACCAGATCAAATCTTCCGCATCCCACAAATCAAACTAACCCGGAAACCATCCACACACATTACCCACATCGTTTACATTGCCAATACACTTAGGAACTTGCAATGGAAATTAGGGACGAGATGCGATTCATACTTAACCACATCCTTGATCGCATCAACATCATCACTCACCAAAACCTCCATCAATAACCTTATGCAAGCATGGAAGGAATGATATTACGATTTTATTTATGTTTTATTTTGAGTCATTTTGAAGAACAAACCTTGTTCTTAGTTTTACATGTTTGTATGTGGCATATATACCACTACACTTTGTCTTTTTATTACAAGGCTTTGTTTACATACCTTTGCTCTCCATCTTGTTTCTCATCAATCACAAGATTATATTTCATGTTACTACTAACTTTTTCTTTGTAGGTATTATATTTTCTCACTTGACGCCCTTTTCTAGGGGGAGCTACCATCAAGGGGGAGTTAGTGATTCGTGGATTATACTATTTTTCCACACCTTATTTCTTCATTAGGGTCACTTTTGTTTCGACAAAAGGGGAGAAGAAGTAAAACTTATGCTTTCAAAACATACATCTAATCTTAAGTTTTACTCATCATAACATTATGTTTTGTCATTAACAAAAAGGGGGATATTGTTAATACAAATAAATCGTAAAAGTGTTTATTCATATTTAGCGATCTCTTTGTGTTTTGTTGATAACAAATATAAAGTTATCATAAATAAAATTATAAGGATACATGTTATTTTTGTAAAGCATCTATATATATAATCATTTAACATTAATTGTTGTAATGATTCGTTTATTATAATAGTTTATTAGGATGGGTAAAAACCATAACCCATGACCCATACCCATGGAGCATATCCATAACCCATGGAGCTAACCCATAACCCATTGACTAGATGCATTGCATCTTCTAGATATATTGTATCTACTTGGATACCCATGGTCCAAAGTCTATGACCCATGACCCATGATCCATGACCTATAACCCATTTAGGGGGAGCGTCCTATGGATCCCTCAGTTTAAACTGGACGGATCCCTCATGTCAGGGATCCGTGAGATCCGTGCAACAGTAGCAAGATTTTTCCTATAATTAGAGAGCCATTTCCTCATTGTAACTCACCCCTCTTCTTAAAAACTCTCTCATATATTCTTTCATTCTTCTAATCTCAGATCTCTTGATCTAGATAGTAGTTCTTCTTTCTTTTGTTGTGATTCTCATATAGGTCCTTCTCTAAGGTGAGATCATGAGCTTCTACAAGTCATCCAAGCAAGGGGACCTTGATTGATTTGTTCCTCCACAAGATTTCTGTAGCAAATATCTTGTATTTCATATTTCACATATTTTTTGTGTTATAGTAGTCTTGGTTTGGTCATCCGTGTTAAGGAATTGGTATTTAGCTTTGTACCGGAAAAAGTGTAAGCGACGTTTTGAAGGCTTCTCCGCCAAGTTGAAGGAGTTTGTTGACATAGTGCTTGAACTCTCGGGTAGGTGACTCGGGGAGTGGAGTGTCCTTGTAGCCGAACCACTATAAATCGGTTGTGTCATTTCTATCCTTTACTTTACTTGCTTTCTTTACTTGCATTACTTATAGATCTATACTTTCTATCCATCCATACGATTTCACATAACATCGAATCTAAAGTTTTTGAAACTAAGTTAAAAATCGGCAAAAATATTCAACCCCCCTTCTAGTTTTCCACATTCGAATCACAAAGTGAAGGGCACTGACATGCCAGCTTACACTCGTTGTTTCCAAGAATTGGCACTTTTTTTTTTGAGATGGTTCGCAATGAGACGCTTAAGATAGAGCATTTGATAAGGATTTAAAAGGTACACTTTTGAGGGGTCATTTAAGCCCTTAATCACCCACTTTATATCCGCTACTACTTAATTTCGTTTCTTTTCACTTTTAGGTCTCTCAAGGCAAAATCCGGAATGATGCTTATTTGGACAAAAGGCGTGAATATGTGAAGAAAATGGCTAAAGTCGGGATCAAGACACTCAAGTCGCTTGAAGTGCACCCGACGTCCACAGACAGCAGGCTACGCCGTCCTCTATTTGCGACAACTCATGAGTGAAATTGTTATTTTGTACCGACGTCCAGCTTTAAAGAGTTGGGCCACGAAGATTTCTCACCCAGCACGGCCTAGATCCGATTTAGACGGATCGAAAGAAGCGACGGTGTCACAACCACAATGTGACGCTGCCCTAAGTTGACTTGGCCAAGACGAAACCCTAATGGCGGCGATCGACGGCCCCTAAGTTGACTTGGCCAAGAGGTAGATTTGTGGAGTAAAACCTAAAACGATTTTGGTTTGTCTTGGCAAGATCTTAGGTTCTCATACCTATTTTACAACAAGATAAGTTATTTACTTCATTTATTTTATTATGTCTTCGATTGTATGTGTGTATGCTTGCATGTTCACCATGTCCCATAATTTACTTGTGTGTTTGCTTAGAGCTATGAAACCCGGTTATTGAATATTGATTGGTTGTCTCTTATCTTAATTGTAATTAGCTTAGGATTGCAATAGGCCATCGTTGTGTTTTTAATGCTTGAGTAATCTTTGTGAACATTAGTTTATAATCACCTAGAGTAATTGTAGGCTAAAAATCCAAAGATAACCTTAGAGTTAGTTTATGAATCCTAGAGATTTTGTAGGCGATAACCTTAAGGTATTCTCAAAGAGTTAGGGAGAAAAGCATACCATACGACCTTAGAAGACACAACGCATTAAGAATAAGGACGTGACAATTCAACCATCAATAAAAGATAACTAGGGAGTAATAGTACCTAGGTAGACACATTTTAATCATCCTACGAGCACACATCAATAGACATAGACTACCCTTAGCTTTGTTAATTAGATTAGGCAATAGTAGAGTAATCGGTAGAAGTACCACCCCAAATCCAAACCCCAGATCGTACTTTAATTTTTAAAAACATAAAAAGATAAAAATAATCTTCCTCAACCCCAACCTTAGCGTAGTAATTTCTCACCGGCATTCTTATTCCCTAGAGAACGATATCAATCCCGAGGCTTACCCTAATACTACACTACAACGATTAGGTTCATCGCCTAGGTGGTTGAAAAACTTGCTCAAGAAAAGGAAGTTTCATTTGACCGAATGCGCGTTGTAATGCGTATCAAGTTTTAGGCGCCGGGAATAGAATAGCTAGTTAGATCTCCATCTCGTTTATGTTCCCTTGCTTGATTCCTATCAAGTAAGCTTTTTTTCTCAATTTTAGCTTCCTCGTAGTCTATCCCCCTTCTTCGTAACCTTTGTTCGTGAATCCTATCACTTTTCATCATGGAAGGTGATAACCCATCAAACAATAACCCACCACCAAATAAACCAATTTCACTCAAACCACAACCCACTGACCAACATAATCGCCGCACACGATATGTGAGTAGAAACAACGATCTTCATGTTTTACAAAGGGTATTTGACTGTACAATTAGGGATGCTGTTAAAAAAGTGGTTAGCGCCTCAGTTGTTGGCTCTATGATTAGCAGTAATTCGGATAATGTTTTAGTAAATAAAAATGTGAATGAGGAGGATAATGCTTACTTCAATCTTTACCCTAATAAGGAAGACGTTTCTTACCACCAATACATAATCGACAATCCTCGATCACCCATCATTAGGATATGCCCAAAGATTAGCAGAGGAAATCCTTGGAACATCAAAATCCCTTGTATGATTGGATATAGGAATGTCGAGCATGCCTACATAGATACAGAATCTCCCATTAATGTGATGTCATCAGCTGTTTACAATGACATTATGAATGAGCAACTTAAGGTTAGGAGAGACCCTAAGTATCCGGGTGGGGTTTGCAATTTTGTGGGAAGAGTCAAGGATGTACACGTCTTTATAGGAAATTTCACCTACTTAGTTGATTTTGTGGTCCTAGAATACATCGGATGTGTCATTGACTATAGCTTGTCCCAAGTTGTGCTAGGAAAACCGTTTGTTGAAAAATCTAAAATGAGCTATAACAAATCCGATGGAACGGTTAGGTTTATGGAAGGGAATGATGATATCACTTATAGGATGCCTTGGAAAATGATTGGATATGGCCCTTTATCCGCTTATGAGCGAGACAACATTAAAGCTTTTGAGGAAAAGAGCTAAGACGATGTTGAAAAAGGTTTGAACTTCATGTGGAGAAAAGAAGACTTTACTATAAGGATTGCTTGACCCTCGGGCCTAGGTATAGAGTAGATGAGAATTTTGTCAATATGATAGAGTTTTCATTGAGGATGAAAACGAAACCACGTAGGGCACGACTTTGAGTCTAGCTACAAGACTCATAAATAAAGAAAAGCGCTTGTGGAGGCAACCAATGCTTAATTGTTTGCTTGTTTGTGTGTCATATATCTTTTCATTGATTGTTTATTCTCATGTTTGAATTTGTGAAAATGCTTTATTTTTTCTTTAACCTCGCCTTAATTACATATAAAGGTATTTTACAAAAAGATAAGTGTAGGGAAGATTACACGCTTTTCAAAAGAACGTGAACATGAGAATTACAATTCTTGAAAAGATATATATGTGTTTGTTAGAGTCAAATGCTTGTATTGAGTCATAATGGATGTTTTGCATGAATTTTCCAGATTCTAAAGATGTAATTTTCCGTAATTTTTCCATAAAATGCAAGCATCACCGCTTATCAGATAACTGACGTCGCCAGATTGCAACTTGATGGCGTCGGGAGGAGCGTAAACAACTTATTTAACTTTCTCTCGTTTTACAGGCTACTTATAAATTTTTGGAATTTCTCGGTCTTAATTTTCCGAAAACCCGTAAACATCATTCCACAAGCATTATGTCCTAGTATAGTAGAGTCATATATAGTTTTACCACGATTTTACACGAAGGTTTCGTCGGTTTCTTAAAAGTGAGTAGGTTTTATTTATCAAGAAGAAGAAACATAAGATTGAAAGGAGCTTTTCATGCATACATTCTTCTTGGAGAAGAATTTAACCACTACTTCACACGGATCCTACCGAGCTAATCAGGGGAGTATTAGTTTCTTTCTCTTTAATTACCTTCCATCATCATAACTATGATATTTCGGGAACATTGGGGACAATGTTCGGTTTAAGTGTGGAGGAGAATAAAGCGAGAACTTTGAAAATATGCTTATCCTTGATTATTTGCCTTGTCCAATTTCATTTGTGTAATAAACCATGAGAAATATCGGTTAGGTAACTTTGGCACCAAATTTAAAATTTTCATGACATGTGGAGTGGGCCATTAGTCTTAATAAAGTGTCCCATGGGTAGAAAGTTATATGACTAGCACAAAACCCTTTACCACTCAAATTCCACCCCAAAATGCGAGGTTCGCCTCTAGATTTATAGGAATTAAAGCATTCACTTTAATGCTTCGAGAGTGTACCAAGAGTTTAATAGATTCTAGAACTTGTTTTGTGATGCATCCCGAGATCGCTAGTGAGACTACACTTGTGTAGTTAGGAATAACTAAATGATAAGAGGCATTAGGATAACCTTGTTTGACACCGTATTATAATTACTTCTTCCACATCGGTTGAGTAATTCCCCAAACCCTTACGTTGTACTCATCTTTAGTACATGATACCCCTAGTTAACCCCTCAGAGCCTATCCTTTTCGTGGTTCTCGTGATGTTTCGGTTTCCGGAATATCAATGAAGAGCATTGTTTACAATCCACCCCCAAATGTAAAACCAAATCACCTTAGCCTACCTTGTATGCACTCACTTTTAGTGCATTATTGTTATCATACTAAACCCTTAGTTCAATTATCTAGTTACTTGCATGATTGCTAAGTCGAGTCATATCCTTTGTATACAGTTTTGGGACGATTGGTACTAATGGGTAAAGTTAAATTTTATGGAGTGACAGGAAAGAATGTTAAATTAAAATTCTCTTTATTTACGTAATAATTTACTCCAAGTGTTTTGATCTTTTCAATTCAGGTCAAATTAGTGTTAGAGTAATAAAAACTCAAGTGTAGGGATGTGCCTATAAATCCCTTATATTTTGATGTTATCGTAGAGGATGGTAGAGTAAAAGTGTATGAAAAAAAATGAAAAAACATACGGGCTACCATTCTACATCTATCTTTATATTTATGTTTGTTTGTTTTAAAGTTATCTAGAGTTTAGAGTGTCGAGTCTTGGCTTAGCAATGCCATTCTTCTCATGCTTGTAACATAAAGATTTTTGACTTGCCACCACTAAATCGCCTATCCAACCAAACCCTTTGTTTTCCCTACCGTAAGCCTAACTGTTAGGAATTATTGTAATAGTGGGTTCCTGCTGATAAAAGTTCCTGCTGATAGTTTTAGTGTTTCTGCTGATAGTATGGTTACTGCGGATAGGATATGCAGTTGCTACTGATAGTTAATATTGTTTCTGCGGATATGTAGTTTCCGTATTATTAGAATTTAGTTAGGATATGCATGAGTTAAATTAGGAATAGATAATGCATATCTTTTACGTGTTTAGTAAGCTGCAGAATTAGGGTTTCTTGTAGTATAAAAGAAACATGCGGCTAGGGTTTATGCACGCTTGTCAATAACATTGTTAGCAATTCAATATAGATCCATAGAGGATCAAGTCGTTTGTGTTCATTGTCTTCTTAATTCTTGTGTTTATATTCCGCGTGAACATAAGTATAGTAAAGGTTCTGCATAGTTTGCTTGTGATTACACAGGTTTACTATACATTCATAAAGGCTCTTAAGATCTATCTGGGACTGATCCAATAAGTGGTATCAGAGCCTGGTGAGAATCTTTCAAAGAAGACATCCTTACTCTCTTTGACAAAACCCTAATCTTACTCTAACAATGACATCATCAAAACATTCAGAATCAGACAATGAGGAGAAACCCGAGTCTTAAAATACTCAGTCTACAATTCAGCAGGTTGGTACCACCATGTCCAACAATAATGAAAAGTTTCCCTATCTGAAGAAGGACGAATATGACATATGGGCTATGAAGATGGAAAACTACATTACCAACAATGACTACCATCTCGGAACATTGTTCTAAAAGGCAACAAGAAGAAGAAGATTGGTAGAGATACGTATGTAACTGATCATTCTTCCAAAGAACAACAACCGAGGAAGCTATTGCCTTCGTAGGAAACAAAGGCTAGGACTACCTTGCTCCAGGCACTACCAGATGAGTATATGAGTGACTTTCATCATCTTGATGATGCAAAAGAGATATGGAAGGCCATCAAGGCAAGGTTTGGAGGTAGTGAAAAGTCTAAGAAGATGAGGAAGTCTATGCTCAAGCAGAGCTTTCAAGAGTTCTCAATTTCTGAAAAGGAGGGCATATACAAGGGGTATGACAGGTTTCAGAAGATCCTGAGCCAGCTCAATAAGATGAAGTCCAAACCTGACAATGAGGAATGTAATCTCAAGTTCCTTCGTGCTTTACCTTCTTCCTGGAGGCAGGTTTCTCTCACTCTCAAGGCAAAGGGAGGCCTTGATTACATAAGCTTCGATAACTTATACAATAAGCTTAGATCTTTTAAAATTGATATCAAGGGTCATTCTTGCTATTCTCCAACTCCATCAAACTCAGCTTTTGTTAGTTCTACCAGCGCTAACACAATGGTGTTTTATGCTGAAAGTCCCACTTCTTCATCAGCAGCAACCCGATCACACACTTCTTCTACAAGAAAATCAAAGTCCAATTCTGTGATAGAGGATGTGCTTTACTCATTTGTTGCTGAGACTGAACACCAACATCAGTTGGCCTATGAAGATTTTGAACAAGTGGATAAATGGGATTTGGAGGAGATGGACCTCAAATGGAAGATGGCCATGCTTGCTGTAAAAGTCAATAGGTTTGAGAAGGATTATGGGAGGAAATTCGGCTACAAGGGAAGAGAGTCAGCCAGGTTTGATAGGAAAAAGATCATGTGCTTTGAATGCAACCAACTAGGTCACTTTGCCAGAGAATGCCCAGATAAGAAGGAAGTTTTCGGACACGTTTTAATTAAACTGACGCGATAATGAAATTTTAGATTTTTATTGGTTCGCTTTTATTTCCTCGCGTTTTCTTTTATTTTAGTTTGGTACGCGTGCGGACTCATAAGACAAGAAAGTATTTTCTTGTGAGACTGATTCAGAAATCAGTAAGGATCAAGCATAATTAAATAAGACTACTCGGATAGGCATAAATTTTATGCAAGAAAAGATGAAATGTACATGCTAAAATGCTCAATTTAGATCAAATAAATTTGATAAACAGTCTAGTTCATAAATATGAAGATTTAAAATAGCGAAATTTTTCAGGTGACTACAAATTCCTAAACTATAATTTCAAAATGCAATACCAAGAGCAGTTTCTTACTAGATAATAGATATCAATATGCAAATATCTTATGTATATTATGTTTGAAAAAATTTGTATAAATTTACCCATTAGCATAGTCCTTGGCGACCCATCCAGAAAGGTTGCCTGCAGCTGCTAGAGCTTTTTTCCATGATTCAACTTTGTAGTTATTCTCCAACTCGTGTTTCGCAAATACTTCTCCATATTTCCCTTTCTGTTTTCTCACATCCGAGGGATCCACATCGTAAAATACAGGCATAACAATCTGCCCTCTTGTAGTCATGCATTCCATAGTATATACCAACTCATCCAAACACCAAGAAGAATCTGCATAGTTTTCAGAGAATACAATAACAGCAATCCGTGATTCTCGAATTGCTTTCAGGAGGGATGGATCAATGGATTCACCCCGGGGAAGTGTTTCGTCATCTTTATAAGTTTGGATGCCTTGTTGCACAAGACTTGTGTAGAGATGATCCACAAAAGTCTTGCGAGTGTCTTCTCCTCTAAAACTTAGAAAAACTTCATGGTTCCATGATTTAGAAGAAGACCTGGGAATCAAGTGAGGAGAGGATGATGGCGTTGATGATGATGCCATTTATCTTTAGATTTTTTTTGGAAATAGTATAAAAAATAATGAGTAGAAATCAGGTTTAGAAACATGTATGTGATTTTGAGTAGCTTGATCGATCATTCACCACGAGCCACATATATATTTATTGAGATATATCCTTTTTTTTCTTCTATAAAGGAAATTAATACTTTGAAAATAATTCATGCGCTCAAGAACACTGTAAAGAAATATGTCTATCTTATCGTCATCTATAATAACTTTTTGCGTTTTACCAAACAACTCTAGTTATCTAACCTTTTTACCGATCCAAACTACTTTTTAGGCAAAAATGCATATATATCCCTCCCAAAATGAATAATTGCATATATATCCTTTGTACAAGTTTTTTCTGCACATAATACAATGGTTTTTATGCATGCTTTGGATATATATGCAATTTTGCATTTTCGGGATTTTTATTACTTTACCAAAACGACCCACACGGCACACAAGCTTATGCATCTCGTGCCTAAGCCTACGCACGCGGCACATACAAGACTATACACACAAGGTTTTATTGGTTCATTTTCTTTGCAAAGGACTTTTAGGGCTTCGACTTCAATAAAAACCCCACCTAACCAATTTATTTCCCATTGATTCTCTATAACTAACCTTTCATTCCTATACAAATATTATGCGTCGAGGCGCACAAGCTTATACATCAAGGCGCACAAATCTAAAATGCATCGAGGCACAAGCTTATGCATTGAGGCGCACAAACTTATGCATCAAATGCATAAGCATTTTACTCCGTATTTGTTTCTGGGATATGCATCAGGCGCAGAGCATCATGCGCACACCATAAAAGTCATGCGCCGGTCGTTTGGATGTGCCTAGTTAGGGGTGGAAACGAGCCGAGCTGCTCGTGAAAAGCTCGGGATCGGATCGGTAAAAAGCTCGAACGAGCCGAGCTTAAACGAGCTCGAGCTTAAGTTTAGGCTCATTTAATAATCGAGCTCGAGCCCGAGCTCTATCCAAAAAGCTCGAGTAGGCTCGCGAGCCTAGAAATATATAAATATATATGTTTTCTATACATATAAACGAGCTTAAAAGTAATATACGAGCTCGAGCCTTATGTAATTAACGAGCCGAGCCCCATTTGAACTTTGTATTCTTTAAACATCATATAAATTAGTCGAGCTCAAGCCCGAGTTCGAGCTTGTGAATATTTCACGAGGCGAGCTCGAGCTTAAAATGTAAGGCTCGAAACGAGCTTGAGCCCGAGCTCGAGCTTTTTATATATAAACGACCCGAGCTCGAGCTCTGGCAGGCTCGGGCTCGGGCTCGGGCTCGGGCTCGGCTCGGCTCGTTTTCACCCCTATGCCCAGTTGTCTTAAGTCTAATAGATAGTTGTGGAAAGTTCATTTTGGTAAAATAGATAGGGCTAATAACCTTTTAAAGCCCTATACTTGTCAAGAATGACAGTTCTGCGTAGCGAACTAAAAAAATAACTCTTTTAAACATTAAAGTTGACATTTTTGTCTTTCTTTAAGTATTATGACCATATTATGACCATTTTACCATTCGAAAAATATTTCAAAAAAAAAAGAAATTCGAAAAAAAAAATTCAGAAATTTCAAAAAAAAAGTATTTCGAAAAAAAAAATTCAAAAAAAATATTTTGGAAAAAAAATTTCGAAAAAAAAAAGTATTTCGAAAAAAATTTAGAAAGGGTAAAATGGTCATAATATGGTCATAATACTTAAAGAAAGACAAAAATGTCAACTTTAATGTCTAAAAGAGTTATTTTTTTAGTTCGCTACGCAGAACTGCCATTCTTGACAAGTATAGTGCTTTAAAAGGTTATTAACCCAAATAGATATGTGTGATTTAGTTTGATAATTTAATATCGTAAAGTATCCATTTAAAAAATTTTCCCTAAAATTTATTAGTTGTTGATGTTTTTAAAAATTCTCTTTCACAAATAAAAATTATTTTAATTACGATGCTCTTATAATTTAGTGTTGCAAATTACATATATCGTACTTGTGGCAATTACCAGTTCGGACTCAATGTTTTGAAGCTACATGTATC